>OX380343.1:21212600-21497362 GCA_947425015.1 Pterostichus niger | reverse complement strand
TTATAATTTTTTAGCGAGATCAGCGTGTATTAAAGCCGGCCAGCGTCGGTCGGCGTCGCGATGCCGGAATAAAATATACTAAATAATACTTGTAAGGCTCTATTACTTTTCTATACGACTATTACAGAATAATACCATTCTTGTATAATTTTCAATTATGGAATGGTTACATTCTGCAAACCTGTGCGGAATTATTCTTTCACTAGTTACGGAATAGCGCCATCTATGTATTAAAAAGTGAATTTCAAATAACTTATAAATTCCTAATAATAAACAGTTATTGTAATTCCTGTTAAAGATTTTATAATTTTAGTATAAATATAGAAATCGTATGTTTCTGAAATACATAATTTTTAAAATTTTAGAATCCAAATAAGAATTTCTGATATATCTGATGAGAAATATCTATCTTAAAGATTGGCAACACTGCGCTTAACAGTTTGTAATTGTTTTATTGCCATATCTGTCAAACAAAAGTTGTAACTATCTATTATCAGTTTTCATATATTATTTTGAGTTATTAAAATTATATAATATTAAAAATGAGTGAATCCTGCACTCCACCAGAAATTGTGGAAGCTGCTGCAGCTACAATTGGTAATTTAATACCAAAAAAGTCGAAAGATACATACGAACAGTGCTATAATCAATTTATAGATTGGAAGAAGAATAATAATAGTAATTCATTCTCCGAAAATGTTAGAATAGCTTATTTTACCGAAATTGCTAATAAAAATGACATCATCCACTTTATGGAAAATTTGCTCCATGCTGAGAACCACATTAAATATAAAACACAATGTAGATTTGGCTAATTATGCCAAGTTACGATCATTTTTAAAAAGGCAATCAGATAGTTACGTAGCAAAAAAATCAAAAACATTGTCCGCAGACGAAATTAAAGAATTTATAAATAAAGCACCAGACAACATCTATCTTGCTACCAAGGTAAAATCAAATAGAAATATTAAATGAATAATTGACATATATAATTATGAATCATTTTTGTTTTAGGTTGTTTTAATTGTTGGCATAATGGGCGCGTGCCGAAAACATGAACTATGGCAAATGCAAATTAATCATATTCTGGATTTGGAAGCAGCAGTTCTTATATCAGTTCCTGACACTAAAACAATAGTTCAAAGAAAGTTTACAATAAGTGGTGATTTTTATAGAATTTTCAAAAAATATCTGGAATTGCGCCCTTCAAATGTGGAAACAAACCATTTATTCTTAAATTTTTAAAAAGGTCGGTGTACAAAACAAATAATTGGCATTAACAAATTCGGAAATATGCCGAAACAAGTGGCAACATTTTTAAATCTAAAAAATCCAGAACTTTACACAGGACACTGCTTTAGACGGACCTCTGCAACGATGTTAATCGATGCAGGAGCTGATATAACAACATTAAAACGACATGATGGGTGGAAGTCAACTGAAATAGCAGAAAGCTATATAGATAATTCCATAAACAGAAGAATGAATATTGCAAATAAAATAATGAATTGTGTAATCGAACCAGAAACTTCTTCAAAAGAAAATTCCTCTACAATATCATCTTCAATAAATGAAACTACGGCATCAAATTTATACAATGCTCCAAATTTCATTTTTCATAACTGCACAAATAATATAACTATCAACATTTCAAATAATAAAGAAGATAAGAACTAATGATCATTAATTGAATTTAATAGTAATTACATGTATATAATATATAAGTTTAACTTTATTTATTGTTGGTAAAAATTGTATAATATAAATATAACCTAATATGAAGTTTTTTATCGGTTAAGTTTTATTAAATTCAAGTAACTTTATAATCGTATAGAAAGTATAGTCTGCAACATGTTTGGAATGGCCATTCTGCCCTCGTGGAACCGTCACACTCGCCTACGGTTCGTTTGCCAAACTTTCCACTCGTGCAGAATATGCCTCATTCCAAACTTGTTACAGAATATACTATACCGTTTCCGGATTTAAAAATAATCAGAAGTAATAACAAAATAGAATTTGATATATACAGAAAACCTACCAATACTGAAAATTTTATCCACGCAACGTCAGACACACCCTTCAAATATAAAATATCAGCTTTCCAGTCCATGATACACAGATTGTTAAACATACCACTCACCAAAGAAAAATACGAAACCGAATTAAAATACATTTTCTACTTAGCAGAAATTAACGGTTATGATAAATCAGTGGTCTCCAAAACATATAACAGACTCAAATCAAAACATTCCATTTTGAACAATACTACATTAAGGAATGAACCCAACAATAATAATTACCGGAAATTTATATACCACAAAAGTATATATCATAAATTTTCTAACCTCTTTAAGAAATACAATATCACCTTAGCCTTCAACAATAAATAAAAAATTAAAAACTTAATAAAAAACGATTCCACCACAAATAACCAACTTGACTCCTCAGGCAATTACTCCATCCAATGTAACAAATGTGATCATACCTACATTGGACAAACAAAAAGGAAAATACTAACTAGATTTAAGGAACACATGTACCATTTAAAAACAAACACATTTTCAACTCCGCCATTGCATTACACCAACATAATACAGGACATAACTTCGGCATAGAAAATGTAAAATGTTTGAAAACAAGCAAAAGTGCAAGCAACCTAAACATGTTAGAAGCCATAGAAATGAAAAAATGTTCAAAACCTTTGTTAAATACAGATTTAACTCCATTAGAAAATGATTTACTCCAATTTGTAAAACCGAAAAGATTACCTGTACACAGGTAAACTTGTTTAGGAGCTTATATATTAAGACATAGGCATAAATTGTAAAATTGTTTACCTACACTATATTAAATTTTAATCCATTTGGATACCGTATGTAAATCATCCCCTCCATCAACCACTGTTCATAGAACCTCCACTGTAATATAAATACACCATGCACATACAAAATTTATGTATTATACACCTGATGATGATTGCATCGCAATCGAAATGTACATCTTGTGAAAAATAAACATTGTGAAGAAAAGTAAAATTATATATTTTTTTTCAAATCAACATAACAAATCTTCACGTAACTCGATCTATATGTTTAGAAGGAACCCTTAATAACAACAAAATGATTTTATAAAAAATATTCAAAATGACTCTCAATTTTTTTATTTTATATAAGGTTTGTTTTACTATTTTATTTATATCTTGTTTTTTATACTTTATATTGTATTATAGCTAAAGAAGGGTAAGTTGCACACTCGAAACGTCCTGCATTTGTATTTTCATATTTATATATAATATATTAAAAAAGTGGCTTCTGAAGCCTCTATATAATTATATTTAGTGGATCATATAGAAACTTTATTTCCTACAATAGAATTTATTTTCAACGTAAATTTTATTACATTTGTCGGATTATTACAATGTATTCGTTTGGTTATAATTCCCTTAGATTTGTGTCCGAGGAAAGTTGTCATCTTGCCAATAGGTGGAAATGTTCTACATACACAGCTAACTTCTATATCAACTTAGTTCAAAGTCATTCAGTAGAACTGACAACAGCGCTCAGCTCGAGCCAGAAACAAATTAAAATTGGGTATCTTTTAACGTTAAACCAAGGCATTTCCCTTCGGAAATTTCAATAGAAAAATAATAACTGAGTCTGGGATGATCAATCAGGATATTTATAACGAATTGAGGAAAACTGGAGCACAATATGGTGGACAGCACATGTTCACCATGCCTTTTTTCATGCCGCTAACTCCGGAATTGAACAAAGAAATTCTTATCAAGAACTTCCAATGTTTCCATGATCATGGAATGTATTACGATGAAACAAATCATCCAATCAGCCTTATTCTTGTGATTATTGTATTCAATACAATATCATAAACTTTTCAATTACGATTACAAGGTCCTTTAAGACATTGTAATAATTTGGTATTCCCGTGACCACCTTGTAAACAACAAAATAAGATACAATGGTCACGAGAATAAGGCTGAATATCTTATTTTGTTGTTTACAGGGTGGTCACGAGAATACCAAATTATTACAATGTCTTAAATGACCTTTTAATCGTAATTGTAAAGTTTATGATATTGTATTGAATACAATGGTCACAAGAATAAGGCTGATTGACGTAAATATTGCCGCATTACAAGGCGAGTCTAAAATATGTTACACTTAAAATTTGTACAAATTGAATTCGTTATAAAATTTCAAATAGAATAAAATCCCTTGTACCGGTCGTAATTACAAAATCAGCATTAAAAATTTAGATAAAGTTATTTCACATAAAGTTTATAAAGAATTTAATTTGGCAGTTGACTCTGAACCAAACTCTGAACATTATAAATTTTGTATTTATATGATATACCATTTATTTTAATTTAATTCATATATTAGTAGAAAAACGGAATTTTATTACTTAGAGTTGCTATACTTTTGTAGCATATATCATTTCATTCTACTGAAAGTTTTTTGTTTGTTAAACAGCAATTAATATAGTAATTTAAAAAATAGTTGATACAATACAGTTTTGTTGCTCCGAAAAACATGCGGATAATATGGCGTACTACTGTAGTGTAATATGGAATATGATTTATTATTTGTATATAAAGCAGTGGTCATCTTGCACGATTAAGATCAATTGATTGCGATCGAGTAAAAATCAAACCAATACTACAGTTTGACTATTTTCTACTTGCATATGACGATATGATGCGTTAGAACACTAAAAACTTTTTCAATAGCGGGCCACATTTTAATTGAAAAGTTGCTCGCGGGCCAATCACTACACATCTTATTAACATAAATGGAGAAATACAATATTCCAATTTTTATGTCTTTTCTCTTATATTAATGAAATATAAAAACAAGATAATTTCAGAGCTTAATGATCTTATTATAGTGGAGGGGGAGCCACAGGGGTAGATTTAATTTCGTGAAAATTGTTTGCCAGCTGTGGGGATCGAACCAGGGTTCTCAAGATCCACAGGCCGACTCGATACCACTGAACCACCTATCCACCAATTATTAATTATTAACAATGGTAACTAAAATATTTATTCTGCATCATAAAACACAAATAAATATAAAATTTACAAAAATGTGTTAATATTATATTCAATTAAATTTAATGAAACGAATGAATTTGTTTGCGTTTCCTAATAATTTCTCAATCTCAGGTTCCATATTTGTGGTAGCCATTTTTCTAAATGTTCATCTGTTAACTTGGATCTTTTTGGCCTTTTATTGCAGTTCATGAGTGAGCAGGTATTTTCATAAATATATGTCGAACCAAATGTGATAAACATTTTCATCGTAAATGTACGTAAATTTACATATTTATCTTTATTTAAATTCCAATGAAAATTGCAACTATTGTTTTCTTCTCGATAAAACCCGAGAAAATTTATATTACTCTGCAAAACGTATCCTAAATTAAACGAAAACCATCAAATATACGATAAATAAATCCCTAAAGTAGCAGTTATTTTTATCTTGAGAAATATCCGATGACAATTTTTTCATTTAAGTTTTTGAGAAATAGGTTAAGTTTTCTTTCAACTGAATTTAAGATTTATAATAAATCATGCACATACACATTTTTTCCTTGCAAGATTTGATTAAAATCTTTGAAATGAGTGAAGATATTAATAAATAAAGTTCGCGGGCCAAATAAAAGTATAAGGCGGAAACATGGCTCGTGGACCGTAGTTTGGACTTGTCTGTCCGCACATTTCAGTTGTTCATCGACTGCTAGACAGTTTGAGTTGCAAATCATGGAGTTGAAAAGTAAAGTGCGCGATCATCTACATAAAAGTCAAAGCAGAGATCTTGTTCCGTGTACTACATGTCTTTTCTGACCGGTCATTGTAACATGACAATGGTCACATTGCTTGCATCGACTCTGATCGAACGACGTCGATTACTAACGAATGGTTTCATATACTAGTAACAAACATATCTAATTTTAAAAGTTACCTCTTTCTTGTCTCATTCATAGCTAATGAAAATAGTTTATTTATTTTTATTTTGACGTACAAAAATTAGGGTTAAAAAGGTTTTTATCAGTTTCATTGTTAAATAATGATAATATACAGTGATCATTTTTATCTGTATTTTGTTGTCAAACTAAAAATAAGTACGATGATGTAGCAATTGGAACACAATGGAAAAGATTGTCCTGGTCCAACCAGAAGATCTCTTAGTCAGTTTTGACATAGTATCACTCTTCACAAACATACCAGTGGAAGAAACATTGAATATTATAAAGGAAAAGCACAAACCTGCAGAACACATCCTGGAACTAACGAGACACTGCCTGAAGAACACCTACTTCATATACAAAGACCAGCGATATAAACAAGTGGCAGGCGCTCCCATGGGTTATCCACTCTCACCAGTCCTGGCAAACTTATTCATGGAAGACTTCGAAACTAGAGCCCTTCAATCCGCTAACCAGAAACCAAAGTTATGGTTACGATACGTCGATGATACCTTCGTAATCTGGAACCACGGAAGGGAGCAGCTGGAATTATTTCTGGGCCATCTCAACGGAATTCATCCCAACATCAAGTTTACCATGGAAGTAGAAGAAGAAAACCAACTTCCGTTCCTAGATGTACTTGTAAAGAAAACAGCAGACGGAAGCCTGAACCACACAGTTTACAGAAAAGCAACACATACTAATCGCTATCTAAATGCTGACTCTCATCACCATCCAGCCCAGCTACAGTCAGTAGTGAAAACACTCATCACAAGATCACAACGATTAGCGGACAACGAAAACCGACAAAAAGAAATGGAAACTATCAAGGCCGCACTACTTCAAAACGGTTACAACCAGAGAAACATAAAATTGGCTCTTAGACCACAAAAAACAAAAAGAGAAACTGATGAAGAAAAACTACCTACTTACGCCTACCTTCCATACGTTAAAGGCACTACCGACAAAATAAGCAGAGTACTGAAGAAAAACGAAATCAAGACCATCTTCACCACAGATAGGAAAATTAATACGATTCTGCCAAATCCGAAGACCAAGATCAACCTGGAGAGCCAAGGAGTGTACGAAATTCCTTGTCAAGACTGTGACAATACCTACATCGGTCAAACTAACAGAAGAATCAACATCAGAAGAAACGAACATCAAAACTCTGTGAAAAAAGACGAGAAAACCTCAGCTCTGGCTCAGCACGTGAAAACTACATCACACACGATCGATTTCAAGAACACAAGGATGATAGCTAGCATCGGACACACAACTAAAAGAATCATCAGAGAAGCCATAGAAATCGAAAAACGACCAAATAACCTGAATACAAGGGACGACACACGAAGATTACCACCCACATGGAAACCAGCACTTAACAAATTGGCACAAAAGGTAAAAAAGCATACACCGAATACTACACCAGCAACGGAATCAATGACGCAGAAAGACCAAACCAAGCAACCAGAACCAACAACCCGGAACAACTCAGTGAAGCATCCAACTATGACCACTAAATATAAGCCTGCTGCATCACCAACAAACGTCAGTTCAAGACCTAACACCAGATCGAGAACACGGAATCAATCCAAGACCTGAAGATGGCAAGTGAGACCTTGCCGAAACTTCGTCTAAACAACGGTTCTTCTCAGAACCAAACCAGACCAACGCGAGAAGATACCCGGAAGAATTCAAGTTACATATATATATATATATATTTATCAATATCACTTTCTACTATCTGAGATATTTCCTCGTCAGTGTTCAAATTATCTTCCTCAACAATAGAAAATAGTTCGCGTTTACATTCTGTTGATCGCACATTTACATTGTTAGAGTTACCTTCTTTTTTGAATAAATGTTTCGCGAGAAGTTTTTTACTTTTTCTTCCAGCCGATAGTTTTTAAGATTTCTTAGTGCAATGTTTTCTTATTGTAGGGATGTATATAATTGCTACAATAAAAACAAATGATATTTATCTATATTTTTATATATAGAGGTTATCGAATCTTTGTTCCAGTAATCTATCTTATTCCTAATAGTTAAAATCATCAACTCGCATTGTCGATACAGGTACAGATAAAAATAACCATATAGTAATTATTGGTTGAATTAGAAATATGTAGAATATTTAATTATAAAATTATATAAAAAATTATGAATAAGTGGCTTAAATTTATTACCAATATTTTCAGACCCATGCTAGATTACAATAAAAAATAAAAATACTATACTTTGGTTGTTGGGACGTTACATCTGTTTTGATGATATTTTTTGCTTCTCATAAATGTAAAAATGGTCATTTGCATTCTGTAAGTTGTTATTTTCTTTGTATCAGGTATATTAAAAAAACAAGATATATACTTGTACAAAGAACTGAAATATTTGTAAAATTTGACTTACCAAAATCGTATATATATATACAGGGTGTTTCACAACTTAGAGCAAAAAATTAAAGGGTATATTCTGTACGACGTGCTGATCATGAAACAAAAAGATTTTTTTTAATTCGAAAAATTAAGGGTTGTTAACCTAAAACATTTTTTTTGTAGTACTGCACTGGATTCGCTTTCCTATTAAACAGAAACAATGAAGTAGGTATCAACTACGAAAGAATAATTACACAATTCAATTATTAGCAGTTATTTATAATAGAATTTTATTTAATTAATAACGTTAATATAATCATCCACCCAGTGGCAGTGGCAACAAAAAATTTTGGACTGGGAAATATGGAAAATAGTTTTGCGATTTAAAAAAAAATTCATTTTGTTTCATGATCAGCACGTCGTACAGAATATACCCTTTAATTTTTTGCTCTAAGTTGTGAAACACCTGTATATATACATATATATATATATATATATATATAAGTTAGATTTATTGATTTGCAATAAATGTTTTTAAAAAATTTTATTTTAAGTGTTTTACAACATAAGATATTTTTTAGCTTCAGAAGTCAAAAGTTAGATACAGATTTGTTACAAGTATGTGTTGATCGTACTGGAGTGAGAATCTGACTGAGTTCAGTCTTACACAATCCTACCCAGGATGTTACATGATTCTAAGATATGATATTACACTATTATGGAATCGTATTGCTGGAGAGTCAGCGGTTTCTGTGGGAACACCGTTTCCTAACTCCTCCTTCGCTAGAATTGGGCTTCATCGGGGAGCTGGTGGACCGTTGTAGGGGCTGAAGTTCTCGGTTGAAGTTCAATGCCTTCTCTGGACATCGGTCTTGTCAGCGAACGTCTGTGGAACTTTCTCTTTAAAAAGATTACAAGCAGGATGATAGCACCTGTAATCAAAATTATATAGAGTATTAGGGTTGAATAATTGATGATATTGTTGACATCGTGCTGGTCCAAGAAATAGTCGTCAATGGATTCTTCGAGTTTGTTCATTGGTTTCAGCTCGTTGATGGTATTCAGTTCAATTGACATTTTTGGAATTTGTGATTTGTTGAAGTCAAATTTGTAGTTTTCGATTACTACTGGTTTGCCAAAGGTTCCGTGTTTAAATAATAAATTTTGGTTCTTGTATTCCAACAGGCAATCGTCTTCTTTTACCAGGAATATTCCTTGGAGCGTTTTTATAGTGTCGCCTTGTTTACATTTGATTTTAATTTCTTCGTGATCGGGGAATATTATTAAATGTTGATTGATGTCAATCAAATATTCGATATGATTCTGTCTGATATTTAATTTTAGAAATTGACAATTTTCAATGTTGTTGTGTGAAATGAAGTTCTTCTCGCAAGAGTTTTCGGTCAGTTCACTTATCTTGTTGGGACACTGGTATGTGTTTTCCTTATTGTAGGTACATACGTCATATAGAGATTTAATTTGTCCATCATTTGATCTTAAGAAGTATTCTTGATTAGGGATAACAGTTACATATTCAGTATTGTGTTTAGTAGGAATCGGGATTAGGTGAATTAACTCAAATTGCGTTTCGTAATTTATAGGAATTTCAATAAAATACGTAATTTTGTTAGATGATAATTTGCAATTTACAAAGAGCATTTTTTCTAGTTCTAGAATATTTTCTGAATTTATATTAATTGGTAACTGATTATTATAAAATTTTGAAATTTTATTTAATTCTGTGAGAAGATCGTGTGACTTTATAATACTTGGATGTATAGTGTGTAATTTACAAAACGTCAAAGAATTTTCGACATCTTGGAGAATATTAAAAGTTAAAGTATATAAAGTGTTTAATTGATGAAAAATATCTTTTATAAAGAGTTTATCTTGATCTCTAGTTCCACCGACAACAATGTGGAGTAGTTGTTCAATTTTTGATTTTAATAAATTTTCATTTTCTCTGATTGTGTCAACAGTCCTATTAAAATAGTCTATCATTTGTTGATTGACGGAATATTGGTATTTAATTTGGTGATTTAAATTATTTTGATTCTCCTTTAAGTGATTCAAAATTTGTGTATAACGTTTATCGTCGTCTGCATCTAAATTTCCTGTTATTGATTTGATAACTGTTCCGAGGCCGTTGATTAAGCCTCTTTTAACTCGTTGATTTTCTGTTTGCTTTGTTAAATGATTAATTTTTTCGTTGATGTTATTACGAATATAATCAATTATGTTATTATTATTGTCAAATTCAGGAGACATTGTCTTGTCATTATTAAGGATTCGTTTAAGGTTTTCATATTGTTTGTTTAGATTTTCATATTGTGTCCAAAGTGGTTGTAAGTCGTAATAGTGTATGAATGTGTGTGTGGATTTTTGGAGTTTTGCGGTCCCGAGGTTTATTGTCAGTAGTCCTGGATTATGTGTTATGTCTTTCATACTTAGTCCGTAGGAGTATGAGAGGTAGAGGGATCTGGAATATCCGAATTTTTGTTAGAAATTTTTCGGGGTCTTCTTATATTGGAAAGGTGTATTTTAGGCTGCTTTTTGTCATTGGGATTAGTTTCTATTTCCGCTGTTTTCAGGGGTTTATTTAACCTTTTTATCTTCTCTTTCTTAAATTTAGGCTATTTCGTTTTATTTACCTTTTGTTTGTTTTGAACATAAACTGTTTCAGGGATGTCTGGGAGTTCTTCTCTTGTTTCATTAATTTTAGTTATTAATTTAGATTTTTCATCTTGCAATTTTTGATTAATATTTCGATACATTAGTTTAGTTTTATCTTTGTGTTTTTGTATATAGTCTTGGGTAACTTGTTTATCAAGTTCGATATCGAGAGGGGAATTTACTTCTAAATGACCGTTAATAATTTCAATCGGTTTTAAATTTGTCGAACTATGATTTGTATTATTATATGCTAAAATTGCATATGATATTTTATCTTTTATCGACTCATTCTTGAAATTGTCTTGCATATTGAATAAACGAATATGTTCTATTAAAGTTGAGTGAAAACGTTCAACTAAACCATTCGAGTTTGGATTTTGTGAGCAAGTAAAATGAATTTCAATTTTATGCAAGGATAATAATTCTTTAACAACTGTATTTTTAAATTCGAGTCCGTTGTCGGATACAATTAATTTTGGTATACCATGATGGGAAAAGAATTTAGTTAATTTATTTGTAATTTCTATAGCGTTGATTGACGTTACTTTATAGGCTTGCGCGTATTTTGCAAATGCGTCAATTATTGTTAGAAATTTTGAATTTTCGAGACTTAATGTGTCTACGTGTATAATGTCTAATGGTTTGTTGGGGGTCGGAGTTATATTTAATTTAGGTTTTACAGGATTTCTTTCGTATTTAGCTGCTAAACATATCTCGCATTGATTGATATAATCTGTGATGGTTTTATGTTGGTTAGGCCAATAATATCTCTTTTTTATTTGATTATAAACTTCATTAATTTGTTTTGCTTTCATGATTATTTTTAATTGTTTGTAAAATTTCATCTGGGTCTTCTACATCTATTAATTTAGTATTACACTTAATAAATTTAATTTCAGAGTTTTTGAAATACTTTTGCAATACGTTGCTAAATTGTTCATATAAGGGTTGCTCGAAATACAGGTAATATTTTACTTTAGGCACAACAAATTCTTTGATAAATTTTACCGTGTCTTTTTCAAAATTTGTTTCTGATAATTGCACTAAAATTCTCATTTTGTCAGAATGAAATTTTTGCACTTTTGGTGTACATGGAGAGTGTTTAACTTGAGATATAAATATTTGATTTTTGCCATAGTTTACGGCAGATTCTGTTATCGTAATGCCTATGATAGGATTTTCTGGATTTGAATGTATAGTTTGGTCTGTGTCAGTATCATTTAGGGCATCTTCGTCAGGTTCAACAATCATAGATTGTGTGTCATTGTTGGGATCGAAAGTATCGTTAAATGTTTCTACATATTCAAAAAGATTTTTCATACCGGGGTCTACAGTGTTGACGTTTAATTATATTCGTGATAGAGCGTCAGCGTTTTTGTTTAAAGTTCCTTTTTTATGAATAACTTCGTAATCGTACTCTTCTAGTTTGAGTCTCCAACGCATTAATTTGGAATTTGGTTCTTTTAATGAATGTAAATATTGCAATGGTTTATGATCAGTAATGATTTTAAATTTTCTGCCAAACAAATATGGTCTAAAATATTTCGTAGCCCACATAACAGCGAGTAATTCTTTTTCAATCGTGCTGTAGTTTTGTTCTGAGTCATTTAGAGTTCGACTTGCGTAGGCGATGGGAAGATCGGAACCAATATTACCTTGGGACAGGATAGCGCCTATAGCGTAATTGCTAGCGTCTGTGGTTAAGTTGAAAGGCTTGTTAAAATCTGGATATTGGAGTATGAGATCGTTAATTAGAAGATTTTTGCAAGTATTGAAACAGTTAACATATTCTGAATCGTTATGTTTAATTTCTGCGTCTTTCTTTAGACATTTAGTTAGGGGTTTCGTGAGTTGGGCAAAATTTTTAATGAATTTTCGGTAATAACCTAGTAGGCCTAGAAATGCTTTAATTTGTTTCGGTGTTTTCGGTAGAGGGTAGTTTTTGATCGCGTGAATTTTATCCGGGTTCGGTTTAACTCCGCTAGGGGTCACGACATGTCCGAGATATGCTACCTCTTTACGTAAAAATTCCGATTTGTCGAGCTGTATTTTTAAGTTCGCTTTCTTTAGACGGTCAAAAACTGTTCTTAAATTTTGAATATGCTCTTGGAGGCTTGTGCTGAAAATTATGACGTCATCTAAGTATACTAAGCAAATTTCGTTTACTAAATTTCTAAGTACGTTATCCATGACGCGTTGAAAAGTTGCCGGGGCATTTTTCAAGCCAAATGGCATTCTCATGAATTCGTAATGCCCATTTTCGGTATTGAAAGCAGTTTTTTGAATATCTGCTTTGTTCATCTCAATCTGATGGAATCCGGACGCGAGATCTAAGGTCGAAAAATAATTACATCTACCAAGTTTGTCTAATAAAGTGTTTATATTTGGTATCGGATACTTGTCATCGATCGTTTTCTCATTTAACTTTCTATAATCTATGACTATTCTCCATTTTTTCTTGCCAGATGCGTCAATCTTCTTGGGAACGATCCACACTGGGGATGACCAAGGAGAATGAGAGGGACGGATTATTTTTTGATCAAGCATTTTTGAGATTTGATTTTGCACTTCTTTCCTATGCACTTCAGGATATCTATAGGTTTTTGAATATACGGGGATTTCGTCTTTAGTTCGGATAAAGTGTTTAACTTCATTCGTAAGTGTTAGTGATTTATTATCGCCGTGTAAAATAGTAGAGAATTCTTTTAATAATTTCATAATTTCAGATTTTTCTTCTTGATTCATATGATCAATTCTTATTTTATTCATATCTAAATTATTTTCAGTACGGGTTTTGTCAAAGTTTACATTATTAATTTCAAAATGATTTAGTGTTTCTAGATTTACGCAATTTACAGTGTCTAAAATTTGTTCATTATCCGTTGTGTTAATAGCAGGATAGAATAATTCGTAATTTTCTACTTTAGCTAAACCTTCGGGAATAATTATGTTATTTATTTTAGTTTCTGGTATGAATGCTTCTCCGGTCTCTATGTTGTTAACAAATATTTTAATTATTTTTTCCGAGTTTGGTGGAATTTTGATATAATGAGATTTTGGAAGTATCTTATGATAATGAATTCTTATATCTTGAGTAGGAGTTTTAATTTTATCATTATTTAAATCAATACTTGTTTCTAAAATTTTTAAATTATCTATTCCAAGCAAAACATCAAAGTTATTGTGGAAATCGAATAGATAGTATTTTAATAATTTATCTGGGTTGTTAAACAAGTTTGAAGCAGGTAAAATAATACTAGAATTTTCAGTTGAAGTACCGTGAGCTGTTGTGATTTTAAAAGTGTCATTTTGAATTTTATTTTTATAATATTTCTGTGCAATATTTGGGTTAATAAATGAGCGTGTACTTCCGGTATCTATCAAAACTTTTAAGTTATGTTCGGGATATATTATGAATGGTAGTTCGCTATAATTATGAGTTAAATTCATAATTTCAAATGCGTTTCCGAGGCTTTTTATTGAAAAAAAGCGTCTTGATCATGGTTTTCATCATTATCGGGATTTGGTTCGGTGACGTAATATTCTGCGTTTTCATCACAGTATTGTTCTTCGATTTCGTTATTTTGTAATTCATCGACTTCGGTATTAAATAGTTCTTCCGAAATAAAATCAGGTTTTCGTTGGGATTGGAATTGTTGAGGACGGTAATTACTTGTGCTTGGTCTTGGTGTGAATGATTGTCTAGTACTGACACTCATGGGCGTCGGTTTCGCAAATTTTTTGTTTGGATCAGGTTTGAAAACGTTTGGAGTGTTTGGTTTAATTTGTTGATGATTTTGTTGGTATGTGTAGTGTGGTTGAGGGGTGTAGTGTGTTTGATTAGGCTTGTACATTAGTTGAGGGTAACTTCTTTGTTGAAATGGTTTGTTATTTTGTGTGGGAAGGTTTTGTTTGGGTTTGAACGTATTTTTGTGTTGTTGTTTATTGACTGAGTCAATTTGGAAGTCGTTTGTCATCATGTTCAGGGCGGTGGTTAGGTCTTTTGGGTCTTTGGTTCTCATTAATGTGCCTACAGGCTCTCTAAGTCCTCGCAACATGACTCTTAACGCAAAATTTCTAAAATAGCCAATTAGAATAGGTTGTTCTTCCGCTTTTATATGTAGAGTTATATAAGAGGTTGATAAATTTAATAAGTGTATAACTCTGTTGTAATAATCAAATGGGGATTCATTTTGATTTTGTTTTAATTCGCATAATTCGAAATTTAACGTGTAAATATCTAAATATCGCGCTTGTCCGCGTACGTATTTAATAGGGCTGTTTTTAAATCTAGCCATTTAGTAATTGTGACACTCGCAATGTTGACGGCAGCTTCTCCTTTTATTTTTGTCAAAATACTGCTCATTAAGTACTCGTTTTGGAAATTATTTGCGTCTGTTGTATCATAAAATTTATTTACGATTTTTTCGCTAATTTCTATAAATCTACTTAATAATTTAGCATCACCTCGAAATTCGGGGATAATGTCTAAATATTCGCGTTTGAGTTCTGGGACAGCCATTTCGTCAAGGTTTAGGTTATTTATTTGATCGATAAGGGATTGATCGATTGGGAGTGTGTTTGGAATGTAAATTAGTGAGTCAGAGGAATTTACTGAATCTGTATCTGAGCTATCGTCTGATTCTAATTCGATATTCGCTCGATTATCTCTAGATGTCATATGTGCACTACTTACAGGAAAATCAGTGTGTTCTTCATTGGCTCTGTACGGCTTCTTCCACGATGGAGGAACAGGACAGGATGAATCTTCTACGGCTCGGCTCTGTGTTCAACAGGGCTTCGTTGTTCTCTTCGTGTGACGCGATGCACTCGTTGAAAACGTGTAGATTTTTTTCACTGATTTTACGTTGATTCTTCGCAATAAACCGAAATTTTTATGTTTCGTTTGCGATATCCGATGCGACTGCGCCAGTTAAATTTATTGATTTGCAATAAATGTTTTAAAAAAAATTTATTTTAAGTGTTTTACAACATAAGATATTTTTTAGCTTCAGAAGTCAAAAGTTAGATACAGATTTATTACAAGTATGTGTTGATCGTACTGGAGTGAGAATCTGACTGAGTTCAGTCTTACACAATCCTACCCAGGATGTTACATGATTCTAAGATATGATATTACACTATTATGGAATCGTATTGCTGGAGAGTCAGCGGTTTCTGTGGGAACACCGTTTCCTAACTTATATATATATATATATATATATATATATATATATATATATATATATATATATATATATATATATATATATATATATATATATATATATATATATGTACTTATAAATAGTGTGTGAAATATCAACAGCAAAAATAAAAAAAACGAAAATTCAATGCAACGAAACAATAATAAATATAAAAATAAAAAAAATTTAACAACAATATTTAACAATAAAACAC
Source organism: Pterostichus niger (assembly GCA_947425015.1). Taxonomy (NCBI): domain Eukaryota; kingdom Metazoa; phylum Arthropoda; class Insecta; order Coleoptera; family Carabidae; genus Pterostichus; species Pterostichus niger. The sequence continues at coordinate 21,480,908 of OX380343.1, read as the reverse complement.
GAGCGTATGAGCAAAGAGAAATAACGAAGTAATCGAATTCACAATTCTGACAACAAATGCAGCAAGTTTGCTCCCAACATCAATTCAGGCAACGATAACCACAAGTTAACTCCTCCCACTGTGAAAATCTCAACTTTTGCGCCTGTAAAGTAGGCAAGTCGTATTCGAAAAGCGATCATTTTCTGGAACAAACTACAGCCACAAGAATGAACCTATATGCTTGAAATTTGCTATAGTTATAAATAAAGGTTACCTACAGGCCGCTATCTCACTATTATATCAAAATTTTCCATTTTTTTTGTGGTTAATTTACTATCAAAAATAGGTGATTTTCCAACGCAAATACAAACATTTTCCAGGAATGAAAAATTTAAAAATCAGAGTTTATTTACATAATAGTGAAAAAATTTATAAAATATGTGCTGTTATACAGTCAGCATTTGTTCCAGAAAAATAGCTTATTTTTCGTACCGGATAATATCCTTTTAATAAGTGACATATAGTTTAAAAGTATACTGTAAAACATGTAAAGAAGAGTCAAAAATCAATATTTCTTGAAATAAAACAATAACTAACGAATAATGTTCATAGAATAAGTTATGCTTTGATTAATTCCTTTATTTCAAATCAGACAGTAAAATAGAGTAACTAGATAGAGGACAAAATAGATGATGGCTGACAACAGTTAGCGAGAGTATGTAAATAGTGTGAAGATAAATTATGTTAGTAACAAATGATTTCAGTTTTGTTAGCAATTCGATACTTGCAATTCACTAATACATAATTTCAAAACAGAATTTGACTAATTTAGAATCCAAGTCGATAAACAATTTTCACAACATAAAAATTAACTCTATGGCTCCCCCTCTCATAACATCTTTGGAAACCGGTAACCGTACTTCACGCGTATATATATATATATATATATATATATATATATATATATATATATATATGTCACTTACCGAGATCTAGAAATGAATAAAACAAGTGATACTTTCCATTTGGAGATGGACCGAGAATTTGTATAGGTAAAGTATAATAAATTAAAAAGTTTAATTTTCATTGAACAAATATTATTGTCAGAGCTAAAGTTCGTCATGATAGAAATAAAATTAGCATTAACAGTGTTATTAAAATTTTTTAAGTATTCTGTGCATCCGTCAACGCAACATCAAATTAGATTTATGAACAATGCAAATATGCTGGGTTTGAAAGATAAAATTTGGCTAAAACCTACTAGAATTTAATATAAATGTATAATTTAAATGAAAAACAACAAAGACAAAATTAATTGTCTTTGAATGCTCACTTGGTGAAACGAGGTTTAATAATAAAATATGAAACTAAACACTTGTCTAAGTCTCACAAATTTCAGCCTCCAAGTCAACTTATGAGGTCATCGTCAGAGGCTCATCAGTATGGTATAACACACTCCTTCACCTAGAACAAAGTTCACATGAAGGAGCTGTATGACGATAAACTGTGACAGCAGAGAATAAGATTTCTAACAAAGAGTAAAATGACATGAGAAGTTCTGTCGAACCAGTAATGCCATCTACCGAAAAAAGCAAAAGCTACGAAATAGCAAATTAAATAAAAAAACAACAAAGACAAAATTAATTGTCTTTGAACGCTCACTTGGTGAAACTAGGTTTAATATGTTTTATTTAAATGAATGAATCACTTTCAACTTCGTCATTCTCCATTTTTGTGGGAATAATGCGATTCATCGCGAAAAAAGAAATGACAGGAAAAAACAATTATCAGAAAGTAATCACAAGCGTGTTAAAACATGACACAAAAATATACAATCTATAACAAACATGTTTGCTGTAATAACGCACGGTTGAATGATTTTGTTTATTTTCGTAACTAGGTCACTGTATGGAAACTGTCATTTACATATATGATATTTATTTGATTTATTTATAGTTTTTATTATTTATTGCTTGTTTAGTCATAAATAACACCCATGTGAGTGACCTCTATTGAAGAAGAAAAATAAAAGGTTATTGCAAAGCAAGTTGTTTGCAAGCAGCAATGCAAGCGTGGGTCACTTGTCACACCGATATGACGTACAGCACGGTTTGTGTGCATTTTATGTCGTACGAAAATAGTTGCGCCGCTAGTCTATGAGGCATTTTACATATGAATATATGTTGCTCATTTCACAGTGAAGCTCAAACACTTTTAAATTTCGTACGACAAAACAGTTGCGGCGCTAGGCTCTGAAATCTAGGAGGGCCAGTAGGGAACAGGAAGATAATTAAGGGGGGGGGGCATATATTTTATATCATTTTAATAATAAATAACAATGTTATCAATATTACATTTATTTGGTCCCAAACAAATATAAATATAATATAGAGTAGAATCTCTTATAGCATGCTCTCCTACAACACCCCAACTAAATTTACGGCTCACATTCTATTACAACACGTCAAAAATCTCACATGAAACACGTGAAACAACACAAAATCGGCGCTTCTTACTGTAATGTGCTATAATACAGTCGAGCATCTCCTACTGCACGAATCTTTTACAACATGAAACGAGTTAGGGCGTGCTGTAGGAGATTCTACTGGATAAATAATAAACAAAAACAAGCATATTATTCAAAAATAATACAAAAAATGTTGTCTAATATAATTAAAAGAAAATATGATAAATACAAAACACAGCAGTGATTTAGATATACTAATTTAATCCTTCGGTTTTTATTTAAACTTGCAAATTTGTCCACAACTTCATGAAGGTCTATTAATTTTGATATGTCTTTTTCTACACTTAATATACTAATGTTGTTTAATCTTTCATTTGTCTTTCTTGTTCTTAAATAACTTTTAATTCTTTTTAAAGAGGAAAATGATCTTTCACAACAAGCTGTTGATACAGGCATTAAAATAAAAAAAATTACCAAATTATAAATGCATTCAAATGCTTGCTTATATTGTTCAACGAATGGCAGAAACTCCATGAGTGATTTAATATTTTTTTCGTAACACATGCACAAGAAACACGTTCTTATTCCCTAATTTTAGAGAGAAAAACACTGCTTTTCTCCCCTAGGGAGAGAAACAATTTGTTTCTCTCTAGGTAGGATGTTTCTCTCCCTAGGTAGCATGTTTCTGTCCCTAGAGAGATGTTTCTCTCCCTAGAGACTACGATTATTAGCTGTTTGCGGCGTTAACCTAGGTAACTAGTTAAGCAACCCATATTTGGCATTTGTCCCGATAAGACGGTAATTTTTGTGCACTTGTTACGAAAAGTATAATATGCTTCACGGGAGGGCGCGATTATCGCTTGTGTGAAGTTTGCAAACCTCGACTTCAGCTCGAGCCTTCGGCCCTCGCTTACGTCTCGATTTGCCTACTCCACATGCGGGAATAATCGCTTGTTTCCCTCCCATGATGCATAATATACTATATTTACCTCCCTACACAAAAGTTTCTTAACTAGCGTTATTTCCGAGTCTAAACAATTACAACTTATGTTATAATGTTCTGCTAATTTAGTTAAATGAATTTTATTGATGAATAAATCACCTGTGCGGTCAAAAGCTTGTACTGATTTTAAAATAGAATATTTTTTGTAAATCTTTCTTTTAATTCAATTATAATTTTATCTAGTATAGGGCTGTATAACTTAAGTTTAACAACATCTTTCTTATTTTTTACTTCTATGTCTACAGAATCATCTATTTCACAATCTACTATAAACTCTTTTAACCTTTTTGGAATAAAATTCATTCTTTTTGGTTTGTAAAAAAAGTCTGTTTTTTATCTAAACCAAAAGACAAAAACATATTATTTGCAGATTTACATATAGAATTCCATTCATTATCATTGTTTCGTAAGTTTTAAAATTCATTAATTGTTTCTTGAACTAAATTTAAACCTTTTACATATTTCATATCAGGGGATTGGAGATAATTAGATACAGTTGTAACTAATTTTAAAATTTTTATAAAAATAAGCAGTAAAACAATAAATTCTTTTTCAATTTGTAAAAGTAAACCTTTTGCTTAATATCTTCTATCCTTTTTTACATCAGTTTTAGAAATAAGATTGTTTAATGTTACCAAAATTGATTCAATTGTTTCTAAAACCGTCTCGCATGCTCTGAACTGAACAGTCCATCGCGTATCACATATCCTTTTTAATTCTTGAGCCTGTTTTGTAGGACAAAATTGTTTTTACGTATTTAAAAATAGAGGATGAATTGTAGACTTTTACATAAATGTATATAATTTTTCAAGATTAGAAAAAAAAATTGCCGACTTTTTCAAATGTTTGCAACAATCAACAATAACTAAATTTAATTTATGGTTAAAGCAATGAATATATATATATATATACTGCTTGCGGAACAATACTTTTAATATGATTTTGAACACCACCTAAATGACCACTCATTACAGCAGCACCATCGTATCCTTGTGCTATACAATTGCGTAATGAAATATTATTTTCATCTAATATTTTTTAAACCTCTCCTGAATTGCATTTTGATGCAAGTACCGGACTATAACAGTTATTTGTTCATCTTTATTCAAGTCTTTTGTTTCGTCAGACATTATTGCAAAAAAATTTGATTCCTTTACATCGTCTGAATTTTTTTTACGTACTATGGTCGCCATAATAGAAATTAATAAATTTTGGATATCATGATGTAGGTATTTAGGATTCTTTGAACTATCCTGTAACTTTTTTGTACAATGGTGCCATGTTTACTTATCAATAACATTAATTCTCTTAAATTACCTTTATTTAAACATAAAACACTTTCATCATGCCTACGTTGAGCAATATCTTGCGTACATGTAAATAATAAACACTCACATAAAGTTTTGTTGTAGTGTCTGTTTTCTTTAATTTAATTTTGGTATTAATCATTCACCATTTGTTCAATATTAGTTTTCTGTTTCTTTAATTTCATATAATTAACATATTTTATAACACACATTTTATGTTGTTCAGATTTATCATGTTTTACTAGTCCTTTACTTGAATCAAGTGCATTCTTCCAGTTGCCAAACCTTTCATTCACAAAAATGTTTGCTTGATTTACACCGCGTTTATTATAACAACAATAATAATCATGGTTAAATGCAGATAGAGATTTTTAGGTACATGTGCATTGATGCAAAAAAAATAATTCTGTATAACAATGTTTTTTTGTGTATTTCGTTCAGTGTTTCTGTCTTTTGAAAATGTTAATATGTTAAAAGCAATATTACTAGCTAATTTTTTAGATTGACACTAAAAGTCGGGGGAAGGGAGGCAACCAAGAGGCTACTGAAAATTTTAAGGGGGCAAGTACCCCCCCCCCTGTATTTCCCGCTAGCGCCACCACTGCGACAAAATATTACTTCATCTTTTCCATCGCACACTGTGCTGTATGTCATATTGATGTAATATAGACAATATGCTGACCAATAAGCTGTGGCTAGTAGCATGACGTCAATGATTTGGAAATATTTGAATGCAAATAATATTTGGCCAAACTTTCGGATGTTGTGCCAGAGACATAGGCAGATGTTTCTACAGTTATAAAATTATATAGAAATTCAATGTTTTCAATGCCGATTTTTCAAACATTAATATTACGTATCTATGGGTCATAATGTTATTATTTACAGATATCACTTCAATAAGTTTGAAACATCATTACTGATTTAATATTTGGACTGTTGTTCATGGCATGTCGGTCTAATAGACCAAGTTGCGATCTGTCATACTTTCTCGGTCTATAAAACTGAAACAGAAAAGCGAGCGTTGAGAGTCGAAGGTGACTGTTATACTATTATTGAGTGGGAGCTGGGAAACTATTTTCACTTTTTTTTTTATAGATCTTTTTAAATAAACTTTTGGACAATTATTTATATCTAAATGCTAAAAATTTCGTTTCACTAATTTCTGGGATAAGACCAAAATACAAACTTTTTGTTATATAGCATTATTAAGAACACATGCTAGATTTATAATTTTATTCAATCTGGAATCGGAAAAATTACCGGTAATTTTCTTAAAATCATTAGTGCCATGAAATTATCAAACATATGTACATTGTTTTATCTGTCATTATTATAATAAATAACTTTTTAATGTAAACAAATTAATATCACCTTTTTTGTTATTTAAATGCGAGGATTTTAGGATAATTACCAATAAACATTTTCGTAATTTTTCCGGTTCCAGGTAAAGTTAAATTATAAATATTATTGTCAAAAAATGCCGAAATTTTTGCTCTACAATAAACTATTTAACTTAATTCATGTAAAATAATTAGGGAAAATAATAATTGAATAAAGAAAATAGCAGGCGAAAATATTTAATAAAATTTAGAGATTGTGTAGTCGGCTCTTGGTGGAACGTTTTATAATAATAAAGTTGAATAAAAACGCTTGATTTGTCCACTAATAATTTAATTATATAACGATCGTCTCAACTTTGCAGTTGTCATCAGATACAAAATTTTGACAAAAGACAGCTTATATAAGTTTACCTAAGTTAAGTAGGGGAGAGTTTCATACAACTAATTGGTTGTTGACAATGTGTTGCTTAGATGGTTTTCCTTATTTCTGGCTTCGAAGTTACCGTTAAATGCATGTTTGTTGGTAGTACATTTACTTTTGTACTTCCAAAAATCAGATTTGATTGGCAATATCAACGTTAAATATATATATATATATATATATATATATATATATATATATATATATATATATATATATATATATATATATATATATAAATAATCAATTTGATATCAAAATATTTATAACCATAACAAGAGATTCCGCATTTTCTGAAAGGTTATGTTTTTTCTCTTATTTCTTTCATTCATATTGTAAACCTTGTTACTCTTGTTACTAAACGTCTTCTCCTCTGATGCAGAAATGTGATATTTGTCTTTTGTTTTGATATTTGTTTTCATTTAGTGGTATAGTATGTTCAAAGATATTTCGTTATGGCTTTAACTTACTAAGCCTGTGTTGAACCGCACACAGTAAGAGATTCTACCTGTTGGCGCTCAGGGTAGGATTGCAAAATATTTAAATTCGGAAATCTCTAATCTCTGTGCGGATTACGTATTTCAGATTTACTTGAAATAATAATGAATTCGCAAAATTAAACCGGTATTATTACATATTAGGGAAAATAGGATAACAAAGACATACTTACTGAGTAGGTATATAAATGAGTTTTAAAAAATTTAAAATCAGTAGTAATACTAACTTTCGTATTGAGGTCAACAATATACGTATTTAATATGTGGCGACCATTTGAAAAAGACAATACTGATGTTTTACCAGTTGAAAATTGTGATAAAATTAAACGGACATTTTTGACGCAAGAAGCGAAAGAAATAGTTTCAAATGTGTATAACTATTTTTTTTAAAAAGATAGTGGAGGTGAAATTATATTTATAATTCTAATAAATAGTCAAAAATCACTATTTTGTGGGGATATTATTTCGACCCGCAGATGGGAGAGGTATTCTATTTAAGAGCTAGTCAATATGTGATTACCGACATTTGCACTTAGAAAATCAACTTCTTATTCAATAAGTTTTGTATTCTATCGAAGAACCGTTTTTTTTTATATTTAGAAGATGGGCAATAACCTCCTTTATCCTGTAAATCACATAATTAAAAAAAATACCCACATTGTATTATTCCTCCATCATCGTGATGGATTTGTTGAACACTTGCCAAACATTTCCTTAAAAGTTTCAGCATGTGACATGCATCAAGTAAAGAGATTTTATGGAGAACTGAATGCAAAGTAGTCAAAGAACAATTTATTTCACATTTATCGTCTTTGAGTCTCTGATACAATATGCGAATAGACGGCAACATTTTTTCGGCATACATTGCATATATTTTGCGTCGAATTGTATCTTCTTGAAAAGAATTCACTATTCTCGAATTACCCGCGTCACGCCTTTTCTTTCTAGGTCTCACTCCACTTACTATATCACGAACAGTATTATACGGCACTTTCGTCATTTCTGATGTTTTTATCAGAGCCGAATTTTCACCTCCACTATCTTTTAAAAAAAAATAGTTATACACATTTGAAACTATTTCTTTCGCTTCTTGCGTCAAAAATGTCCGTTTAATTTTATCACAATTTTCAACTGGTAAAACATCAGTATTGTCTTTTTCAAATGGTCGCCACATATTAAATACGTATATTGTTGACCTCAATACGAAAGTTAGTATTACTACTGATTTTAAATTTTTTAAAACTCATTTATATACCTACTCAGTAAGTATGTCTTTGTTATCCTATTTTCCCTAATATGTAATAATACCGGTTTAATTTTGCGAATTCATTATTATTTCAAGTAAATCTGAAATACGTAATCCGCACAGAGATTAGAGATTTCCGAATTTAAATATTTTGCAATCCTACCCTGAGCGCCAACAGGTAGAATCTCTTACTGTGTGCGGTTCAACACAGGCTTAGTAAGTTAAAGCCATAACGAAATATCTTTGAACATACTATACCACTAAATGAAAACAAATATCAAAACAAAAGACAAATATCACATTTCTGCATCAGAGGAGAAGACGTTTAGTAACAAGAGTAACAAGGTTTACAATATGAATGAAAGAAATAAGAGAAAAAACATAACCTTTCAGAAAATGCGGAATCTCTTGTTATGGTTATAAATGTTTTGATATCAAATTGATTATTTATATATATATATAAGACGGAACAATACATCACCGACTGTAAGTGAAGATGTTATCGAATTAATAATAAGAAAAATGAACAATATAACACCAGAAAATTGGGCTAACAGTGTGCGTCAAGTGATTGATTTAGAAAATCAATATATTGATATTAATAACATTACTAAAGACTTTATTATAAATATTCAAGACTCAAGTGACGATAGTGAAATGGATTGTGATAGTGACAATGATATTGTCGAATAATTACATATGTATAGCAGTGTAATATTTTGTATTTTTTGTTATGTATGACACTATTGTTTATTTGCATTATTTAACTAAATGACGAATTGTTATACAATGATACTTTCATGTAACATTTCTTTTTTTGCTTTATTATCAATAATAATATTTGTACAAAATTCTCTGTTTCATTATTATAATATATATAAAAATTAAATTAAATTTGGAAATACTGAATACATACCTGTCCTTGCACCCCTATAAATCAAGCTTAAATCCCTAACAATAGACCCGCTGAGAGGGCCATAACGGAGTATCTTTGAACATAGTATAATTTATACACGAAATTTCAACATCCCGTGTCAACTGAGTCAGTATTCTCTTTACTTGATGCATGTCACATGCTGAAACTTTTAAGGAAATGTTTGGCAAGTGTTCAACAAATCCATCACGATGATGGAGGAATAATACAATGTGGGTATTTTTTTTTAATTATGTGATTTACAGGATAAAGGAGGTTATTGCCCATCTTCTAAATATAAAAAAAACGGTTCTTCGATAGAATACAAAACTTATTGAATAAGAAGTTGATTTTCTAAGTGCAAATGTCGGTAATCACATATTGACTAGCTCTTAAATAGAATACCTCTCCCATCTGCGGGTCGAAATAATATCCCCACAAAATAGTGATTTTTGACTATTTATTAGAATTATAAATTAAACAATAGTTTTTAATTATCTTAGAATTTTAAGTGCTTAGATTATATTTTCTATTTAATTTGTTTAACAAATTGAGTTATCGTAAATAATGACATCATTATTATGTATTAGGGCCAACATTAAAAAAAAAAGTTCATGCTTAGGGGAGGGTCATGACCCCCATGACCCCCCCGCTGGATCCAGCCCTGTGTATAGCCATGGATTGTACTTATATTTTATATATTTCTAGCAGAAGTATAAATATTTCACATGCAGGAGATGATTTGAATTTTTTTCCTTTTTCGTTTATATGGGTTAAAATTATTGCAGCTGCTTAGATCATAAGAGCAGCAGTTGTCACTTGAGATTTGTAGTTTACGCAACCCGCACAACAAGCTTGGGCTGATCCCTCTTGCCCCACTACTTTAACTTTCTGCTTCACAACAAACGCTCGCATGCGGGATCTAAGGATTATAGATCATTGGTATTAGCTATCACTCAATGAGATCAAAATATGATTAAAATTGGAAATAAAAATCTATAGCCGCAAATAGTGGAAATGAATTTGTAAACGAAAAAGTAGTTGAATTCAAACCTAAAAATATTGTTCGAAATAGCGGCATTTCCAGGTTACGAAGTAATTAATTTAAATCATGGTAGCTATCACATTTCTATGCACGATTTAAAATTTGACTGTTTAAAAACTGGACATGAAATTATTACTACTGAATTAAATGATTTTGAAGAAATTGCATATATTCGTTTTAGAAATTTGAGGCGTGTATGTGACAATATAACCCTTTCGAAGATTTATCACATGAAATATTTCGTAGAAAATATTGTTAGTCGCAAAACTTATTGAAATAATAAATATTTGTTATTATGCTAACCCTAATAAGACGCCACCAGCGTTCGCAACTGAAGAATAGCGAATCGCGATTAAAATATGTTTTTGTACAACTGGCAAATTTTTTTTTTTTTTTAATAATATTAATACGCGAAGCACGTGATTTTTGCATCATTTACATTACGTGACAATGCGTATTTTACGCACTATTTCCAAATTCTAAAAAATAACGTTGATTGCTAATTAAGTTGCAGAATTTAATTCTCTTCAACATTCATTTGAAATATTTTTATCTAAATTAATTTGGGATTATTTGGGCAAAATTTATTTCTTACATTAAACGCCTACAGAACCGTTCCGACCCGGTGATGCAAGGCGTGCGGTGCCGTCCCTTTGACTTGATGTCCACCCTACATTTAGTTTTTATCAGAAAACTTTAAAGAGCGTTGTAAATAACTACGGGTTACTAACTACTGTCAATACTAATTCACTAGTAAAATAATTAATATAAAATTATTCTGATTGTACTATATTTATACTAGATTTAAAAACTATACAATGTATTTATAATATGCATCGGGCAGGATGATGTGTTCATTTAAGTTTGTAAGTCTAAAACTCAAAAATATTTTTGTTGGTCCTTAATTTTTGTGTTCGATTTTGTGATTATTGTTTATGCAACTGAAAATTTAATACAATTTCATTGATTTTTTTTAATGCTCCGTTAAAAATTAAAATAGATTCGATAGGTAAGTAATAAAAATAATATCATTGGTAGTCATGAAGTATGTAGTTTACATAAAGTTATTTTCCATATTTCAACATACTGTAATAATTATGTTATGAGAGCAACAGTCAATCTTTATCGAACTCTTTAACTCTTACATTACATTTTATGTTAGGCGTTTTTTTTTTACATATGTCTGATAATCGAAAAAAGCTTTCTGGAGTACAATACAGAAATAGAAGAAGTAGTAGAAGAGGCACGCGGTTCAGATAACAGAGGATTCTTATTTATATATTATAACAAAATATTAAGTAACGGAAAAATCATTCCAAGAATTTGTCTGGTGTATTCAAAATTAAAAGATTGTATATTTTGTTTTCTTTCCAAATATTTAAAACTTTGTCTAGAGCCTTTGTTGAAGGGTTAACGATTGGAGACATTTATTTCAAGCTATAGAACGACATAAGGTCACATTTGTAAGACAGAATCTTGGGTTGATTAAAACAAAAATCTATTTATTTTAAAACAACTACCGATTCACTAAATGATAAATAAATAAATCTGGAGAAATATTTAAAATTATAATTTATAACATTAAATTCTTGGCCGGTCAAAATTTAAGTTTCAAAAGCAAAAATTGTACGAGCAACAAAATGTGTTTTTTTTTTAAACTAAGTAATTGAAACAATTTCAAAGTTTAATAATATTATGTCAGATAACATCACTAGAATTAATAAAACCCCATCAATTATGCCTCACGATTTAGGTGTTCATATTCAAAATGTACTTATTTCCCTGTTGAGAACTAAGATATGAAATAATAAACTTACTAAAACTAAGTAAATATTTTTCTATTATCTTAGATTTTACCCCTGATATGTCACTAAAACCAACTTAGCGTTATAGTTAGAGTTGTTCTATTAAATAATAAATCAAAGCGAATAGAAATTACGTAACAGTTTTTATATAAATATGAAAAAGATTTTGTAGCTAAAGAATTATGCGAAGAGACTGAAAACATCACACCCTATATTTTCCCTGAAATGAACGCATTAGATGTGACTCAATACATATTTACAAATATCCTTATCTATCTGTTCCCAAATTTAGCGATTGCCATAATATTTTTTTATCATTACCTGTGACAGTTTCTAGCGGAAAGAAAAGCTTTTCAAAACTTAAAATAATCAAAAATTATTTAAGATCTACAATGGGACAAGAAAGGTTTTTAAACTGTGTATTTAGTATAATGTACTTATCTATGTATTTAGTTGATGTATTTGCTTTATATTATTCTATGACAGTATATGTACATTATTGTCTTTATATTTTGGTATTATATGTTCATATCAATTATTATTGCATGTATTAATGTATTAATTTATGAATCTTTATAAATAAAAGTATATTTTTTACATTTTTTGAATTTGTGTTTTATTTAAGGTAAACATATTTTAGAAACATTCTAGTTAATCAACAGGGTGTGCGTCGCAAAATTATTCTCGCACACGGTCGGCACACACCCTAGGAACGCCACGCTTACCAACATCTATGTTTATAGCGTAACAAGAGCGCTAGCAACGGTAACATTAGACTGTAAAAAGTTTATCTTAACAGTCACCTCTATATTGGATTGAGACCACCTTTAAACATAAAGGTGACTAGAATTCCACTGAAAAAGTTTTAAAAATATTAATTTGTTTAATATGAAAAATATATCTTTAGGTAGGCTGTTCTTACATATGTAGGCAAATAAATGAAATTATTTATAATATTATACACGAGAATTTGAATAATAATAATTATTATTTTAGCAGTTAGTTTTGCATCCCAGTCTACCGCTACATTTATTTTTTATATTAAATATGAAAAAAAATTGAACTTGTTACATTGAAAATTGTGTATTTAGGGCTATCCATTTCAGTAAAAAAGTTCTCCTTCCCATTTCAAAAATATAACTTTAATTAACCTCAGCCACACTACCCCACCCTCTTTTATAATTTTATTTATTTTACCATAAACTTAGGTTTTCCACCTAGATGTAGGAGCTTATTTAATTTTTATCTTGCACCTGTATTAACCATAATTTCACGAACCAGAACAATATATATCACAATCTTACGAATCGAGATATCGTTCGTTGTAGGGTGCAACAGTAAATCCGACCATCGCCAAAATTTTCTTTATTATTATAGTAACAAAAGAAAACTATAGAATAAAGTTGTAGAAGATCAAGAGTGACATCTGCTTAAAGAAGAAACTCAGTTTTTAAACTAGTGATTCTCAAATTAGAGTACAAAATTTTATTTTTTCAATTGGGATTATACATATTTTTTATACCATATACATAATAAGAATATATAAAAAATGCAATTGAAATTTGAATAATATGTACAATATGTATGAATGAAAAACAAAAACAAAACAAAATTTAACTGTTGTCAAGTAATAATTGTTGTAAATTGTTATTCTTTGTGTTTTGAGATTATTTTGTAACAGTACGGCTGATATTTTTACAATTGAAGATTTGATTAACTTATTTTGATTTTAAGTGATATTTTCAAGATACAGTGTATTCAAAATCAGTGAAACGAAACAAAATTTATAGGACAGAATTATAAAAAGCTTGCACTGCTTTGACACTAGAAACAATAATAAAAGCTACTTCTTTTTCTGTTTTAATGCGTTAAGCGCCATGGCGGTCCGTAAGGGCCGCTACTGAACTTTGCTACTGGGCCACGGCGGTCCGTAGTGACCGCTTTACGTAATATTATATTTATGCGGCCCGCTTGTGTAACGAGTTTTACTATCTAAAAGGGACCTGTAGGCCTATGAGAATAAGCTAGCTATACGAGTTATTCAAAATAATCAGCGATGCATTTTTGGAGGGGGATTTTTTGCAAGGTAGGAACATTAATTTTTTGAATGTAGTCTCTCTATGTTTATTAATTTTTGCTTACGAATTGTAACAAAATAATATATGTAACAGCAACGCAACATTATTTATCAAACAACATAGTATTTTCGTTTACTCATGATAAAAATCTAGAAATAAATGAAGTTTTAAAAAAATAAAAATTTGGCCCGACGAAAAATATAGCATTTTTTCAATGGCGCTTAACGTGTTAAGTCTAGTAGAATTATGTTTAGAAAACAATAGAAATCAAATGGCACATTATTTATAAAGAGTATTTACCAATTAATATTTTTTAACTTTAATTTATCACTCTTAATTTTAATCCATAGCTTACTGTACATTAATACAAATTTAAAAAAAATCAATCACATTTCTATGGAATAGGCATAAATAGTGTATATAATATCATTGGAAAAAATATAACTTGAGACCTACAGATGTCTCTATTTGTCTTCTACAACTTTGTTCTCTAGTATTTATATATAACTATAAAATAAAGGACATATTGCTGGTGGTCCGTTTCGCTGTTATAGCCTGTATAGTAAGAGTTTTTTTTTAATATCGAGTAACGCTGTATCTGTTGACACATGCTTCCATCAGTCGGCGACACACATATCTAAAGCAAAAGTCATGGATTATGAGTTGTTATGAAAATGGTACTATAGCGAGTGCGCAGCACGAGCTGTTTTTCCTTTTTTCCGTAACAACGAAATTAAATTCATGTCAAAATATTATCTGATAATTATATTACGAGTTATTTTTTGCGTGAGAATTTAACAAGTAAAAATTTCTTGTGTAGAAGTTTTTTTCAAATTACGTTTATGAAAATAGCATGCATTTTATTGCCACCAAGGAAATTTAATTACAGTGAATAATCACTACTTATTAATTTCACTATTAGAAAATGGTTAAATAGCTTTCATTTCAGTGGTTAATTTTCAAACAAATTCGAGACTCTTTTGGTTCCTAATATACGTGGTAAATTCTCAAAATATATGTATACAGGTTGATTGATTTTTCATTGTCCAGTTTATATCAGTTGAAATATTAAATATAAAAGAAAAAGTTAAATGTAAGACTTGTCAAACACAATCTGGTATTAAAGATCTCAAACTATTTTGTTTCAAAAGCCTATTAAAATTAGTAAACATTAAACAAGTACTACCCAATTTTAATTAAATTAAATTATTTTTTAATGATAACTAAATTTTATTCATTACTGTAAACTATCATTCAAGTGACTAGAGTAATGTTTGCTTCAAGTAATGTGCAATTATTTTTGCGAATTTCGGAAAAATTATTTACTGCATTGTATTCAGTACATCAAATAACATATATCCTCTAATTGTTTTGCAATAATTTTGAAATATCCTGTATGTATGTATTTTTATATGTAGATATTTAGTTTTACTTCCGCTCTGAATCATGGGAGGGGATGTACATCCCCTCGTAAATACGCCACTGATACAGTTATGACCATGCCCATTGTACAATCTTAGATAAATTGAATATATCTAATACAGATGTGTATCATCTCAGGATATTTTGTTCATAACAGAAATTTATCAATAAAATCAGATCTGGTGCTGTTACTTGTGATAAAATAGTAGTTTATGTAACAAGTATATAATTTAGGTCTTTATTGGACAAGCCGTATTTTATGGCAGAGCGAGCGCAGCGAACGAGGCTAATAAATTAGACGAGTCTATAAAGTCCGATTATGTACGAGTTGCATACAACTTTTATGAAGAATATTTTCTCTTAAAATATGATTATGTCAATACCTATATTTAAAACATTTAATTGCATCTCAAAGTGTGCTTCGTTGTTATGCATTTGTTGCTTTATTTATCAAATTGTCAAAGTGAAAAAAAAACATTGAAGACGTTCCAAAAGAAATAAAAGATCGTGAATGTAATGCAAGAGAATATCTAACAATTGTATGAAGACACATATAATACATACAGAAAATGGTGTTTAAATATTTCTTTTGAATTTTGTTTTAATGTGACATTGACAGCAGTCCAATTTTGCATTTTTATCGTAGTAGTCCAATAAAGTACCCGATTATGGACAGTAAACAGTGTCGTAAAACAAGGTAATATGATGCAATCGAACATAAAAATTAATATTATAAAAATAGAAGTTCTGATTTCCTCAAAATATATATTTTGCAGCGCAAAAACTAATTACGATAAAATAATAGGTTAGCACGTTGTTTGTGAAACCACCACAAAATGTGTATGTCAACAAACTTCTTGATAAATTTTCAATATCCGGCTAATGTTGTTGTGCGTGGTTAACCACTGTTTGATAATCATTTATAACTGAACAAGGAATAATGTAAGGAAAAGTTTTGAGGAAGAGAAACTTACTCATAAACTGGTAACATTTCAATCAGTTTAGTTTCTTGTTTCGCGGACAAAACTTTCAAGTTTCGTAGTGTTTGTGTTTGTATCGCTCAATTTATTATCAATAAAAATGTTAGACGCAACATACATTGTTGTGTTACTTTTAGTGATCATTCAAGGTAAGTTTATAAAATTTTATTTAAATTATTACTGTTAAAATCGGACTTTGGTAAAAACAAGCTTTTTTGCGATTTGAAAAGCGAATACTTATTTGTATATTAAGAGCGTAAAGTGATTCTTTGTTACTCGCGCACGATAATTGCAGCGCGAGCTGAAGGTGAGAGCTGCAATAGTGCAAGAGGAACAAAGACACTTTACGCTCGTGATACACACACAATTTTTTCTACGATTGCATCTTAAACTTATTTAAAAACGTATACAATCCGAAAATACATTCATTCTGTCAACTGTCAATATGACAAGATTCTATTTTGTTTGTATCCCTGGTAACTATTTAAATAAGTACGCGTTTATAATCTTGTTCGTGCGTTGCCATTGGAGACGCGCAAAAAAGATATCTTTCGATTGTTCCACAGAAAACGTCAACTTTACGATGACAAATGAGAGCGAAATTGTCAACTTTTCATAGCAATCGTAGAAAAAATAAATATAATGGCATCACGTCATTTTATTTATATAGGTAGATACATAACTGTGACACTCTTCCGTTGCTGATTTCGGTTAGTGATAATAGTGAGTAGTTTTAATGTGGTTGAAATTGTTTGTTGGCTGTCGAACCCGGGTTCTCAAATCCACAGGCCACTTACCACAAATAAGAATGATAGAGAATGAACTTCTGCGTTTGATATATTTTGCTGATCTTGATTACTGATTAGTGACTGAAACCCTGAATTTAAAATTGTTTAAAATAAGTATATTCCTAGTTAACCATGGCAGAGGATCGCCACGCGAATATTATATGCAACGATGTAATTGTAATTTTTTTTTTATTTTTTCTCAAACGTATTCATTTTATTTGAAATTATAATATAGTTTAATATTTGCAACATTTCATCTAGAAAAATTGCCTTATTTTTCAATTTTATTTATTTGACAGAATAAAGTTTTCCTTGAATTCAATGTCGATGCCGAAATATTTTAATTACATTTATCTGGAATCTTTTAAACTCCATTTTAAATATGATTGAATGAGCAAATTGAAATTTGATAACCGAGTCAGATGCAGGGTCCGTATTCCCATTTAGCATTACTAATTGTTATTACTAATTAGATACAAGCACGTATAACTGAAAGGAAGTGACGCAGTGCAGGATGTACGTATAAGCTACACAAGCTTTAGCTTAGGGCCCTCACTTTCATGGGGACCTCCCAAAAATATTGTCCGAGTGAGCAAGTGGCATATTTGGCACTGACATAGAATATCTGAACTTATAAAGAGCCCCATATCTCAAATAGCTTAGGGCTTTATCACGTCTAAATCCGGCCCTGCAAGTGAGAAAGATAGAAGCGTACTGGTCAACTAAATCGTACCTGTTAAGGTTTTCTTTAGTAATTTAACGTGAGCGGCATTGAGAAGGAAATATTTTAATTAAATTGTAAGTCAGTAATGAAGGTAAACAAATTGAAGTATTACATGGTTACGAGTTACAGAAGCAACAGACATCCAGTGAGTTTTATATAAAATTGTAATGCTTTTATTTACCTGATATTATTTGAAAAGCAAAATATCTATTTACATTTTTATATTTTTGGACACTAGATTTATTGTGTTGTTTGTTTAAATTTATTTTGTAACTACTATCAATGTTATGTAGATATTTTAACAAGTTTACAAATTTTCTTAAACTGTACTAGTATAGAATTTTCATAATCGTACTAGGTTCTTTCTACGAGTATGTTGTTAATTATATTTAGATACTAAACAAATATTTATTAATTTCAATGATATTTTGTTCTGTTATTTTTCATTGTCAAGTTATTAATAAAACAAATTTTATATGATTCTCTTTCCTAATATATTTTGGAAACAGGGCAGTTCAATTTCGGCGATAGGTTTCCTAAAAAGTACTATATAAATTATCTTATTGTAAGGTGATTTAATATACTATTTCAAACTTAGTTAAATATTTAATAACTCATTATGCATATTTAATTTTAGTTCTCGTTACCGTTATCTATCAATTGATGATATCGAAGTATGATTTAAATTGAATATTTTATTCAAATTAAGATGCCTTCTCTCTCAATCGTAACCTTTCCCAGTCTTTACATTTATTTTGTCATACTATATGATCTATGATCCTAAATAGTGGAAATGAAGTTGCAAACGAAATAGTTTAAATCAAATATTGCACGACAAAGCGCTGTTTCATGGTAATGAAGTAGGGAACTCAAATCATAGTAGCTATCACTTTTCCAAGCACAATTGAGATTTTGAGTGTTTAAAAATTGGCCATAACATTATTTACAATATCTGAATTAAATGATTTTTATGACGTTAAAATAACTAATCGCGACTATAAATACAGGGGTTTTAAGTTTTAATACTTCAGGATAAAAGTTAGATAAATTCATAATGTTATGCTTTGTAAATATAATTATCTTGAAATCTAATTTAATCATAAAAACCCTAAAATTAATGGTATTCTAGATAAATAATTAAAGTGAAACATGCAGCCTGAAGTCAGACTTACGATAAAATGTTATCGTGTATGTAGAGTTTCTTGTGTCCTGATAATAATGTAGATCTGACCAAACACCTGAAAAATTCTATATAAAATAGTGGAACGGGTATAATAATATAATAATAATAATTATTTATTTGTATTACAAGCAAAGCTTACTACAAAGGAGTTTGGTACAGTGGTTTTGTTTATATTTAATCAACGAAGATCATATGAGTATTTAATTAATAATAAGCGATCTATTTAGCCTGACATAATAACCAGCATAAACTTAATTAATCACAGCTGAAATTAATGAAATAAATAATAATTAACAAGAGATAAAATAAAATAAATAAAATTCTGTTTAAAATAACACTTAAGACGTTGTAGTACTACTCAAAGTACCTGTAGAATGAAGTAATTTAAGTAAATATGAGGTGAACTGTAAGGACTGAGGACTGTGAGGAGCTCAAAACAGAAAAATAATAAATAATATAATGAACAAATAAAATTAATTACATAAAATGTTACAAGCGTACCTACTAATATTAACAACTCACATTTGTAGAGAAATAAGTTTCTTAAAAAAACTAAACAAATTTCATAAATGAGTATGATTGGAGATAGTAAATATTTAAAGAAATAACAAAATTAAAGGCACGTTTACATCACCGCTAACAATTCCGTTACTTTCCTTTTAAAAGAACAAAAATTTATCAGCCAAATCCAATTGCGAACAATAAATGTTAAAATTCCTTTCTCTTTGAATTTAACGGACAATTTTGTACAGAAACGTAGACGTATTGCGGGTGTTGCAAGGACGCACTTAAAAATTCAATAGACGTTATAATTCAGAAATTCAGATACATCAATCATCCCATTGAGCAACTTAAAAATAAACAAAATTTGTTGCTTGATTCGACGAGTTGACAAACGATCTAAGTTAGATTCATTCACTAGACAGTTGTAATCTATGTCAGGCCAACTACCATAGATACGGAAAAAACTGTGTTTACAAAACTTTTTTTGCACATTCTCAAGTGCTAAAATTTGGTAGTTATAAAAAGGATGCCAAATAATATTCCAGTTTACTGCGAATCAAAGCAAAGTAAAGATTAATCATATAGGATAATAATTTAGCTCGCAAGTTAGTATTATAAACGTTCGTTATATTTATTTTCTATGAAACACCTTAATTTTAGTAATGCTGTCAAATTGTTGAATATGTTGTATATCTTTTCTGTTAAGTGGCAGGGGTATTGGCGCGCGTTTTAAAATTATGCTAATATGAAAATTTAAAAAAAATCAAATCATAAATATATTTCTATATTATAATTCAAAACAATAAAAAATAAAATTTAATAAGACAATTTTATTTGATAATATGGTTTAAAAATATAAAATTTTACTTACAGTTTCATTTCAGTTGTACATTATTATATATTATACTAAATTAATTGCCGTTATTAGTTAGGATATGTGTACAAAAGACTAACTTTTACTTGGATTTAATTACGTAAAATAAAATAATTAATACGTACACGACGACGGTTCGAGATTAAGAGTTGATCCATTATCAAATCATAACTGAATATAAAAAATTGTTTAAAGAATAATAAAAAACAAATAATCGAAAATTTAAAAAAATCATCTTCGGATTTTTCAACAGTAAATTAAACATAATATGGAAAGCAACACATCCGTCGTATGATTTGCATCTTTCAAATAGTAAAAAATACAATGTGGAATCTGGTACTGGGCGAAATTTTAAGATCTTATCTAGGAATATGATACGAGAAATATATGTGTAATTCTGACTTTAGAATCGCAGTTATCTTGTATTTTCTAATCATGTTTACGTACTGTAGTCCTAAAATGTATTGAAAACTTGGAAACGCTGCAATTGAACAAAATACATACACTATCAGAGTTGGAGATGCTTTTTTATATATCCTAATATGAAAATAATATTATCTACAAGCCATTGTGATTATAAATGTATGTGTGTATTCTCAATTATGCATCGACAAGTTAAATTTGTTCTGTTTTTTTTTTATCATTCATCTTATAAACTGTAAGCAATATAACAAAAATATAAATAGATTTCTACTTCCTTTTGTGAAATATTTAAGGTCAGATTAAGAATTGTTTTCTATAAACGTTAAATTAAAAACTTTGTTATACAACATATTGTTAATTGTTAACTTTTCTTTTATTTTATTAAGGATTTTATTATCAAAATAACTACACATAAAAACCAACAGTAAAACTTGACTTTAATCTTTTTTTTATAAACTTGTACCAACATTCTACCAATATAAAAATACAAAAATTCAAACTATTTTCATTGGCGGCAAATTTAAATGTTAAGTTACTGGAACATACTCCCCAACTTGAATTCTCATATTCAACGTAAATACAATGACAACATATTATATTCTAGTTACGTACTAATAAAAATATCATTTATATATATATATATATATATATATATATATATATATATATATATATATATATATATATATATATATATATAAATGATAACATATTTAAATTTAAATCAACATAATTATTATCAGGTAGAGCAGTCAACGCCTTTCCTATTAGAAAATGAGAGGGTGTAAGAGGTTCAAAATCTTGAGGATCGGAAGATAATGGGATCAATGGTCTAGAGTTAAGGATGGATTCAATTTGTGTCAATACAGTTTGAAAATGTTCATAAGTCAGATTAGCATTACCCACTACTCTACGTAGATGATATTTCACATTCTTTACGCCTGCTTCCCAAAGTCCACCGAAGTTGGGTGCTCGGGGAGGAATAAAATGCCAGGCTATGTTCTCTTTGTTGCATTCCCCTTGTATTTGATTTGAATTTCTTTCGATAAATTCATACATTTTCTTAATTTCATTGTTAGCACCGACAAAATTGGTATCATTGTCTGAGTATATGTTATTTGGTTTCCCTCTTCGTGCTGTGAAACGCTTTTGTTGACAGATCGGTCACTAATTCCAAATGATACGCTTTAGTTGCCATGCATACGAATAAACAAATATATCCCTTTATTGTTTTTGCTCCGCGTGTTATACGATCCTTCAATAGAACTGGACCTGCATAATCAATGCCTACATTAGCAAATGGTAATACTTGCGTGATTCTGGGTTCTGGTAAGTTACCCATGATATATTTTGTGTTTGTAGGGTTTGCCTTGAAGCATACGATGCAGTCATGTATAACTTTCTTTATTAACCTTAATCCAGATATCGGCCAATATTGTTCTCGAATTGATGCCAGCAGTGCTTGTGGCCCGCAATGTAACATTTTTAAATGTTCATTTCTCACTATTAATCTTGTCAAATTATGCCTTGCAGGTAAGATACAAGGATGCTTCTTGTCGTATTTAAATTTGGATTGTTGTATGCGACCACCTACTCGTAGAATGTCTTTATCGTCTAAAAAGGGATTTAATGGTAACAGCATGCTCTTAGTAGGGAAACTATCTGCATTCCTTAATGCATTTACTTCAGTCTTGAATATTTGTTGCTGAGCAATCTTGATTAAATGTTGCAATGCTGCTTGACATTCTTGCGCGGTAAGTGAGTCAAGTTGGCGAAGATTTTTTGGTTTTTTCATGTTGGATAGGAATCGTTTACAGTAAGCAAATACTCTTTGCAGTCGTGTAAGTGATGAATATCTGTCAAACAAATTAAATTCGTCAGTAGTTGCTGCACAAGCTACTACATTTCGTTTAGTTTCTGGTAAATCATTTTCTCTTGTTTGTATTATATTTTCAGGCCATTCTGATTCACTTTCTTGCAGCCAAGATGGACCATGAAACCATAATTTCGAGGTAAGAATCTCTCTTGGTCGCATACCTCTAGAAATTAGATCCGCAGGATTGTCTTTTGAATTAACGTATCTAAAGTTGTTTATGTCGAGTATATTCTGAACATGTGATACTCGATTTGCTACGAATGTCGTCCATTTATTTGGAGCGCCATTTATCCAGTGTAGTGTTATGGTAGAGTCGCACCAATAAACTTCTTGATTAAATGATATTTTTAATGATAATTTGACCTTTTCGCTTAAATTGGCTAGCAGAACTACACCCATTAATTAAAGCCGAGGGAGTGAAACCTTTTTAAGAGGCGCCACCTTTGATTTGGCACACAATAAGTTGACTGTACACTGATTGTTGTTGTCAAATGATCTTAGATATATGCATGCTCCAAAAGCTCGCTCAGAAGCATCTCAAAATCCGTGCAATTCAACCCAGCTACGATCTTGACAAATTATGTGTCTGTCAATTCGTACTTGATTTAATTCTGGTAGTTGATCTTGTAATTTTAGCCATTGAGTATGTAAGTTCATTGGAACGGATTCATCCCATGATAACTTTAATTCCCATAAACTTTGTATGATTAATTTTGCAGTGACTATGATAGGACTTAACAGACCCAAAGGATCATATATTTGTGCCACCGCAGATAGAATTGATCGTTTCGTGACCTGTGTTTTGTGATTGAATTCTTTTATAGTGTATTGTATATGATCGTCAATTGCATTCCAGGAAATACCAAGAGTTTTAACTTCTTTTTTGTCACCTAATGGTACAACAAATGATTCTATGTCATAGGTCTGAAAATTGTTAATATCTGATGTATGATTCGTTATCCATTTTCTTGATTCAAAATGTGCATCATGTAAAATTTTACTCACGTCAGATTGGATTTGCAGAACTTCTTGAATAGTATCAGCACCGGTTATCAGGTCATCTACGTAAAAGTCGTTTTTTATGACGGCTGCGGCTGTCGGAAAATTTTCTTCATTTTCATTTGCTGCCTGGTGAAGACTTCTGATAGCTAGGAACGGTGCTGACGCCGTACCAAAAGTTACTGTGTTTAATTCGTAACATTGCACGTCTTCATTTTCTTCTGGTCGCCATAAGATTCTTTGGTAGCATCGCTGTTCTTCTTTAATTAATACCTGGCGGTATATTTTGGGATATCTGCAGCTATGACGTATTTGTGTTGCCTGAACCGAAGTAGAATTGATATGAGATCGATTTGTATTGTGGGCCCAACTTTCTGCACCTGGTTTAGTGAGAAGCCTGTGTCTGACTTCATGGAGCCGTCAAATACTACTCTGATTTTAGTGGTTAAACTCGATTCCTTTAAGACAGCATGATGAGGTAGATAATAAGATGGTTAGGTACTATCTTCATTTTCAACCTTTGTCATGTGACCTAATGACAAGTAATCTTGAATTACTTCTCGATATGTCTTTTTTAATTCTGGTTGCTTTGTAAACCTTTTTTCTAGTGAATAAAATCTATTTAATGCACTTTCCCAAGTTTTTCCTAATTTACTTACGTCTTCCGTAAATGGAATAGCAACTATGAAACGTCCATGTTCGTTTCTCGTGACATTTTCTACGTAATACCTTTCACATTCGATTTCTTCTTTCGAGAAGTGACGAGTATTATTTGCTTCTTCCAGCTGCCAAAATCTTGCCACTTGATTATCAAGTTTGTCTGGCGAAGAGATACTTAAATTACTGATTGTTCTATTTTCATTTGAATGCTTAAATGTTCCTCCCAGTATCCAGCCGAAAACTGTCTTCTGCAGGATTGGTTTATTCTTCCCCAACGGAATTTGGCCAACACACATCAGTTTCCAAAATATATTTGCTCCTAAGAGCATGTCAATTTTTCCAGTTTTGTTAAATGTTGGATCCGCTAAAGTGATGTTTGGTGGAATCTCTAGCTCTTGTTTATTGAAAGATGTAGTTGGTAAACCGTCTGTAATTTTTGGTAATATTAAACAAGATATTGTTTCATTAAATGAATTGTTTAACGCCTTTATGCTGACTATCGCTCTCTTGCTGACTGCTGAGGTCACTTGATTGATGCCTACCACTGATGTGTGAATGTTTGATTTCTGCAGATTAAGTTGCTTGCAAAGTTCTTCAGTCATGAAACTTGACTGAGAACCAGAATCTAAGATTGCTCTACATTTAATTAGTTTACCGTTTTTGTCTGTACCCTGAATTATAGATGTTGAGAGCAATACTTGAGAATGTGTTGCGACTTTCTTTTTATGAATTGCAGTAGTTGATAAAGTTTTGACCTCTTCGACTACAGTATTAGTTTCAGTTTTATTGTCCGCTTCTGATTTAGGTTCTAGATGCAGCAAGGTGTTGTGTTTTTTATGACACAGTTTACAAGAATGAATTGATTTGCAATCCTTTTGCATATGATTCTTCCGCAAACAATTTATGCAGAGATGAAAGCGTTTTACTTTGTTTACACGTTCACCTACTGGAAGCTTCAAAAATGATTCACATTTGAAAATAAAATGATTTCCGTTGCAGTTGAAACATTTCTCTTCAGTTCTTGCAGCGCATACTTGAGTTGATTCTTTATTTTGTTTTTTGATTTGTGGTCTAACACTTGATTTTGATTCTAATTTCTCTAACACACGGCATTTGTTGCTGAGAAATTCCTTCAACTCAAGCCAAGTTGGTAACTCGTTCTTAATTTCATGAGTTTCCCATTCTTTTCTGGTGATTGGATCAAGCTTCATTGTTATGATATGTATGATTAGCGTGTCCCAGCTGTCTGTGGACTGACCTAAAGTCTTTAGAGATCTTAAATGTTTCGATACGTTATCGAGAATTTGACGCAAAACCGTGTATGATTCTTTTTGCATCACTGGAAAGTTAAATATATTATCAACATGACTGTACAGAATTATTCTATTATTTTCATACCGATCTATTAACAAATTCCAGGCTACCTGGTAATTCGCATCAGTTGTCTCCAAATTTTCGATTATTTGACGGACACCATCCTTTAAAGATGAACGCAAGTAGTAAAATTTCTGGATGTCGGATAAATTGTTGTTGTTGTTAACTAATGACTTATATGCATCTCTAAATTCCGGCCAATGCTCATATGATCCAGAGAATTTTGGTAAGTCAATTGTTGGTAAACGAATATTACTGCCAGAGCAGACTTGACTAGAAAATTCAGAATTATTCGACGAATTATGAACTGAATTGTTTGATATTACCGTATAGGAATCTTTTAATTGTTCCTTTTCATAATCTGATATTAACCTTTCGATTTTTGCTGTCAAAGTGTAATATGTACGTTCGAATTTATCCCGTTCATCTTCAAATACCTTTGTAGCTTCTTCCGTACTTTCAGTTTGTTTGTATTCAATTTCTAATTGAACTGTATTGAATTCATTTAGTAATGGCTCGATATCTCGTAATCTTGATTTTAATTGATTTACTGTATTTTTATCTAGCTCATCCTCTCTAATTCCCGCCATATATGTTTGGCATCGTGTTAATTTTGCTTTAATAACACCCCGTCTTACCTTCAATTGATTGTCATGTACCATTTTGACAACTGATTCAGTGACCTTTTATGTATGACACAAATTAAATAGGAAATTCACTTACCAGAAGGTTGGTAGGATTGGATGATTGCTTGGGCGTGACTTGGCCCTGTTGCTCGCTTCACAATGATGCTGTAGTGACTGACTGTTTGCCTGTCTCCTTGCGCCCCGCACCTCACCACTGCTAACTAAGTTGTAACTTCGACTTCTAACTTGATATTTACTGCCTTTGATGATTTTTCTGTTGTAGATTTTGATAAATCCGGCTCGAAGGACCATTTAATGTTAATTGTTAACTTTTCTTTTATTTTATTTAAGATTTTAGTATCAAAATAACTACACACAAAAACAACAGTAAAACTTGACTTTAATCTTTTTTTTTATGCACTTGTACCAACATTCTACCAATATAAAAATACAAAAATTCAAACTATTTTCATTGGCGGCAAATTTAAATGTTAAGTTACTGGAACACATATATAAATATAAATATATACCGGGTGTAACATGAAAACCTGGCCATAGGCGTTTAACATGGGAAATCAGTTTTTCCTTGCGCAAAAGTGGCCAATTGATTTTAGACAAAAATGCTTCAAATAAAACTTGTAGAGCTTAAAATTATAGATCTAAATAAGTTTTCAAATTTTATTTTGCACGTTTTGTAAGCGAAATAATCGCATTAATATTTTTTAAGAAATTCTACTTTATAGTGATAGCCATGGAATTGAAACAGAATGATAAACAAATGTATAACGTTTTAACTATCAGAAAAGTTGTATTTTAAATAGATTTGTGATTTATTTAAGTGACAATAAAGGTGATTGTTGTTATATCATTATTGAAATTGGATAACTATCCACATGAAGAAAAGTTACAAATTATGAAGTGGAATTATTCTGGTGAAAGTTTTCGAAGAATACGTGATTTAATGAGTATTATTTGGCCGCACCATAACATTCCAAGTAAAACAACAATTCAGAACTTTATTACCAAATTTGAGAAGACCGGTACATTTAATAATCAAGTGGAACAGGAACAGGGACGTGTGCATGGAGATAGAAATAATAATAACGAAGAAAATGTACTAGCATTAATAGAAATGGTACCAAATCTCAGTGTACGAGAATTTTCAAAAGAACTAAATATTAGATGCATGACGGTTTATAGAATATTAAAAAAATACAAATACTATTCTTATAAAGTACAAAACCACCAAGAAATTTTTGGACACGATTGCGAACGACGCGCAACATTTTGCGAAATAATTATGGAAAAGGCCAACAATGATAGGAGGTTTTTAAAAAACATTATTTACAGATGAGTGTACATTTACGCTGAATGGTGAACCAAATAAAAATATTTTTCGACACTGGTCTCAGAGAAATCCGCACATTGTTCTGAATCCAGAACACAATATCGACAATCAGTAAATGTATGAGCAGGAATTTTAGGCAACAAAATTATTTGACTTTTTTTATTAAACGATTAAATGGAAACACTTATTTAGAATTGTTACGAGAAATAGACCACGCAAATAATGAGTATGTGTGGTTCCAGCACGACGGCTGTCCTGCACATAATACAAGAGAAGTTGTAAATTATCTGAATGATACGTTTCGAGAAAGTTGGATAGGGCGTGGAGGGCCAGTAAACTGGCCAGCACGGTCTCCAGATTTAAATCCTTGTGACTTTTTTTTATGGGGACACTTAAAGACTTGCGTTTATAAAAAAAGATACAATGCCATCCAAGAACTTAAAAACGCTGTTGTAGGCGAATGCAACAAAATAAATATTAGACAGTTGTGCAATGTTAAAAATAGTTTCTACAATAGATTAGGCTACTGCTTAGCATAAAACGGAGGACTTTTCGAACATCTTTTGTAATTTAATGTTATTTCTAAATAAATAAAATAATTATTTGCGTAAAAATCATATTATTTATTATAATAAATATTAAAAAATTATAAAATAAAATTATCCAATTTCAATAATGATATAACAACAATCACCTTTATTGTCACTTAAATAAATCACAAATCTATTTAAAACTAAACTTTTCTGACAGTTAAAACGTTATACATTTGTTTATCATTCTGTTTCAATTCCATGGCTATCACTATAAAGTAGAATTTCTTAAAAAATATTAATGCGATTATTTCGCTTACAAAACGTGCAAAATAAAATTTGAAAACTGATTTAGATCCATAATTTCAAGCTCTACAAGTTTTATTTGAAGCATTTTTGTCTAAAATCAATTGGCCACTTTATTCATTTATTTATTTGAAAATTCATCTGCCCAACAGGACAAAGTCTCAATAACAGAGCAGCACAAAGATACAAAAACAGATTAACTTAAGGAAAAACTGATTTCCCATGTTAAACGCCTATAGCTAGGTTTTAATGTTACACCCGGTATATATATATACATATATATATATATATATATATATATATATATATATATATATATATATATATAAACGGTTATTGTGCGGCCCATTTTATATATATATAGTACTATGTTCAGCCCGAAACGACGTTGTTCAGCCCTCATGCGGGCTAAACAACGTTTCACGTGTATATCAGCACTATTCCAATGAATCATATAATAGGAACATATTGCAGAAATATGATGTGGGCTCCATAACGATACATTTACCCATATAAACATACGGAATAGTTCACCAGATCTCACTGTAGATGTCTCTTTGCGTATATGTATATAAAAAGATATATTCTGCATCTTGTGCAGCCCATATGTGATAACTGTCAACGTTGCTTTGCAATTACGTGAATTATGATTAAGCTGATGACGGAATCCAAATACTGTGAAACTTCGCCTGTCGGGCAGCGTAATCAAATAAATAAATAAATAAAACTACTTGCAAACATATGTTTTCAATTTACACCATCAAATTTTTAAAATTATTTCTATACATATCTCACTTACAGGTTTTTGGCGAGGGCTTCAAGATAACTTATTTTTCTATAAATATGAATTAAAAAATTAAATAAAAAAGTTAATCATTGAAATAGATGATTTATATTTAAGCAAAAAAAAAAAATACAAAAAAGCAATTACATTGTCACACTCTCGTTTATAATATGTTTGTTACATTAGCTACACATTTTTAAATAAAAGAAAATACTAAAAATAATAAAACAATAAAATTTATATTAAATATTATATCATCACGCCTTTTACCCATTACTGGGTGTGGCATTCTGCCTAAGCAGATCTCGGTAAGTGATACATTTTTTCGCGTGAAGTGCGGTTATATTAATACAGTCAACAAATGTAAAACAACACAAAAATTACTTATAACAATTGTACACAAAAGCTTTTATTTTTACCCAATTTTTGTCTCATCCTCAGTAAAAAGTTCTCATCCTCAGTAAAAAGGGAAAAAATCAAGATTACACGACTTGTGAACCAAGTAAGTGGTCAAGATAGAATTCAATTTGCCCAAAAGGGACATACCTATTTATACTAAAAACGAAGCAATGAGCCGTGTCCAAGCAATTAATAAGCATAACGCTTAAGTCAACTAAACCTAATTACCTAAGAAATCGAACAATTTACTTTAGGTATGGGACCCAGGTCAGAATTAATCAAGCGATGTATATTTTTAAATATGTTTATACTCTCAAACGCGTCGAACTTTTTAATACTATTTACCGCCTTTAGTAATTTTAAATTATCGGAGTTAATATTATGATTATTATGAAATATGTGTTCTGCTACGCTCGATTTTTCCGGATTACCGTATTTAACGTAGTTTATATGGTCTTTAAATCTTGTTATTAATTGCCTTTGAGTTTGCCCGATGTAAACTTTATCACTATCATTACACGAAATTTGGTAAATTCCCGAATTTTGAAGGAGTTCAATTTTATCTTTAGGATTACCTAATAATGTTTTAAGGGTATTATTAGATTTGTAAGTGATTTTTATATTGAAATCATTAAAAACTTTATTTAAACTTCGAGAGACTGAGTCATAGGGTAAAGAAATAATTTTATTAATTTTATTCGAACTAAATGTGCTATTTTTTTAAATTTCTTTTTTATGTTTGAATTTAGAGACACGTTTATCAATTAATTTATCCGAAAAACCGTTATAAATGGCAACACAAAATAAAAATATAGGCACCAATAATAAATTATTTTATTAAACACACCTCATACCGCTTTCGGCACTTGTTATACCGCGCACAATGTACAAGTTAAAATAGCTCTTATTGCTACACATCTAACAATTACCGAAACTGCTCGTCCACGTCCCCGAAAACGACATTTTAATTACGAGGCTACAGATGAGCCCATTTTAGACCCAATGAAAAAAATTAATATAATTTTTGTTTATTTACTTGGCACGGCTATGTCGAAATTAAATGAGCGATTCGAGTTGCTAATGGATCAGAATAATAATAATAATAATAATAATAATCTATTAAATAAAGAAAAGGCTTCAGAATCCAATGTTTTTATAAAATATTTATTTGTAGTCGTTTCGAGCAAAAATATTAGCTCATCATCAGCACCTTAAAATACAACTAGCAAATGAATAAAATGTCAAACCTTTAAAAACCGTAAAAATATAAAACAATATTTGTAAAATGTCAATAATAACAAAAAAGATACATATGAATAATAAAATAAAATAAAAATTAAAATAAAATATATAAAAATTAAATTGTTAAATTCCCTAAAAAAAATTGAGCATATTATAAATTATTATACGCATCAGTTTGATAATTAATCGAGGTATCATGGTGTAAATTTATATGTAACGTTTCTAAAATAAGTCTATGATTTTTATTTTCCATAACATCAATAATTTTGGCTTGAATTTTATAATTGAGCATGAATTTAATAATTATTTTAATTTTCTGGATGTCACTTTATTTAAATCTAATAATAAAATTTATACGAATTGATTTAGAAAAAATACTGCATCTGGTAGATATCTCAATTTTCATTCTTATATTGATATACGATACAAGAAGAGTGTTGTTATTGCTTTAGCTGACCGTTGTTTTAAGCTATCTGAACCATGTTATCACAATTCAAATTTACAATTTATTCATAACATCTTATTTCGTAATGGTTACCCTCCATCATTTATAAAAAAAACATATATAAGACAGACTATATAAATTGGTTCATGGAAATAATAATGATAATAATAATAATTTTTAAGTTAATTTACCAAATAATGAAGATAAATTTGTTGTAGCTATTATTCCTTTTGATAACAAATTAATATCTGGAATTAGAAAAACTATTAGTAATTGCGATATTAAAATTATAACTACTAACTTCACTAATATTAATTCGCTTTATACACAAACTAAGAACAAAATTTAAAAATCTAAATATAAAAATGTTGTATACAAAATTCTATGTGGTTCTTGTGGAAAATTTTACATTGGAGACTTCACAACCGTTAGAAAAAAAGAATATATCAACATAATTATTATTACAATCTTTTTGATCCAAATCATAGTGCTTTAACTCGTCACCATCAGGAGACTGGACATATTTTTATTTTTTCTGAAACCAAAATAAATATAAATATATATAAATTTACACCATGATACCTCGATTAATTATCAAACTGATGCGTATAATAATTTAAAATGTGCTCAAATTTTTGTAGGGAATTTATCAATTTAATTTTTATATATTTTATTTTAATTATTTATGATTTTTGTTTTTTTTTTCTATTTTTATTTTTCATATGTATCTTTTTCCTTTTTTGTTATTATTGACATTTTACAAATATTGTTTTATATTTTTACGTTTTTTAAAGGTTTGACATTTTGTTTAATTTACTAGATTATAATTATGGTATTTATATTTTAAGGTGCTGATGATGAGCTAATATTTTTGTTCGAAACGTGCACAAATAAATATTTTATAAAAACATTGAATTCTGAAGCCTTTTCTTTATTTAATATATTATATAATTGAATCCTTTTTAAAAATATATATTATAAATAATAATAATCAGAATAAATTGGTACCTATTAAATAATAATATAAAATAAAACATTACTGATGTATTTTTCCGGGCTTTTAAATTGAAAAAAAGTGTTGATTTTTAATTTGTACTATTTATTGTTTTATTTGTATAATTTAAGAATTTTGTGAAATAAATAAATAAAGCATTAAAAATTACATTGCGTTTTTTTGGTTGAGAAGAGCTGGGGCGCGAGCTCACCACCCGACACTCCGGCGCAGAATATGCTTAAGACGGGCCTGGTTAGAGTCTGAAGTAATGAATCTATTGGTGTTAGTGCCTTTTCTGTAAACATAAAATTCTTATTGATCTTTGTTTCTAATAATTAAAACGTCTAAAAATGGTAACCTATTATTATTCTCTTTTTCAATTGTGAACTTAATTGTAGGAAAAACGCTAATCAATTTAGTTAAAAAGTTAGCTAGGTTACACTCTTTAGTATTGACTATCGCGAAAATGTCATCTACATACCGAACCCAAAGTCTAGGAAAGTCTACGTTATTCTCTTTAAAATTAATTTCAAAATAGCCCATGAACAAGTTTGCCAAAATAGGAGATAAACTATTACCCATTGCTGCTCCCTATGTTTGTTGATAAAATTTATTATTAATTTGGAAATAATTTTGATCCATACAGATTTTAGTTAATTTTAAATATTCTTCTACTTTTACTGCTTCTACGTTATTGTTTTCCAAATGTAATTTCAAGTATTCTAAGGTTTGCGATATAGGAACACTAGGGAATAAGGCACTAACGTCAAAAGATACTAATATTTTATACTCATTTAGGTTAAGGTCTTTAATTTTATTATTAAACTGAATTGAATTATCTACCGCGAATGTTTTAGGTTGAACCGGTAAATTTTTATATTGGTTAAATAGCCATTTTGAAAGTAAATAAGTAGGTGAATTAATTCCCGAAATTATAGTTCGCATTGAATTACCGGGTTTATGAATTTTAGGGAGACAGTACATTTTTGGTATTACTGAATTAGAAATTGTTATACTATAGTTTAGTTGTTAAGAAATTAAATTAAGACAATCTTTAATGAAATTAACGACGTTATCATTGTGTTTTTTTAATTTCTTTATAAGGTCAGGTTTTAATTAAGTTATTACCCCGTTCAAAATAATCTAACTTATTTATAATTACAATTTTATTTCCCTTATCCGCTTTTAAATAAAATACGTCCCGTTTTCTTAAATTTTTAATAATTTTATGTTCCGTATTAATCGAAATTATATTTCCGTATTTTATAATATTGTCTGCAATTTGTATTTTACACGCGTTTCTTATATATTCTTTAGTGGAGTTTTTTAATATTAGATTCAATAGAGGCAATAAATTCTTCTAACGGTGTTTCTTTATTATTAAGCGCATATTTTAAACTTCATTCATGTTAAACTGTTCATCCGATTGATTTATTATTAATTCTTCGCGAATGTTACTATTATTAATGACAGCTTTAGGAATAAGATTTTGAAATTTATTGTTTATTTTAATAATTTTGTTATTGAGTTTATGATGAATGACTTCATGTAAATTATTGTCAAAAAGATTTATTTTAATGAATTTAGGAAAGATTGAATTTAGTTTAAATTTTAAAGAAAATGATATCCGCGTTGATTAATTTTATTTTCGTTTTGAGTTTAAAATAGGTATTTAATTCATTTGACCGGGAAGCCATAACTAAAATAAAAGTAAGATATCTAAGGCTAAGAACTAACTAACAAATAATTTAACCCCTAAGCTTTAATAAATGTATCAAATTAGATACGTATTTGGAGAATTAAATTCTCATCCTCAGTAGAAAAGGGAAAAAAATCAAGATTACACGACTTGTGAACCAAATCAGTGGTCAAGATAGAATCCAATTTGCCCAAAAGGGGACATACCTATTTATACCAAAACGAAGCAATGAGCCGTATCCAAGAAAAATGTTTATACTCTCAATCGCGTCTAACTGTTTAATGCAATTTATAAACATATTTAAAAATAAACATTGGTTGATTAATTTTGACCTGGGTCCCATACCTAACAGTAAATTGTTTGATTTCTTAGGTAATTAGTTTTTAGTTGACTTACGCGTTATGCTTATAAATTTTTCGGGCATGGATTGCTTCGTTTTAATATAAATAGGTATGGGACCTTTTGGGCAAATTGGTTTCTATCTTGACCACTGATTTGGTTCACAAGTCGTGTAATCTTGATTTTTTCCCTTTTCTACTGAGGGTGAAAGTTTATTTCTCAAAATATGTTTATAGATTTGATTTTTTTATTAAGGTTTAGGGGTTAAATTCTTTGTTAGTTAGGTCTTAGCTTTAGATTTTTACATTTATTTTAACATGTAAATATACATAAAATAAAAACCTAATATTACTATTTACAAAAAATCCTTGTTTGTTTTTGATCTGTTTTAGGGCTGGTGGTTTTTCTTTCTTCTGACTTTTTGGGGCTTTTTGCCCATCCTTATTGTTACTTCCTTGCAAGATTACTCCATTTTCTTGTTTGTTCCAGGTGAATACTTCATTGTTGACTATTATTTTTTGATATCCTATTTTGATCGTTTTTCCTTTCGCTTTCTCTTCTTTTGCAATACTTCTAATTTCTTTTTGTATTCTTCTTTCTTCCCACGTCAGATCATTGTCTATATATATTCTTGTATCCTTTAATTTGCTTTTGGCTGCCATTATTTTTTGTTTCTGTTCCCAGTTCGGCAATTCTACCTTTATGATTTCATTCATTGTCCCCTTATTCATAGTATATATTTCACTTGTACCTGCTTTTATTTGTAGTTGTTCTTCAAATAATTTTTTTATTTCGCTTTCAGGATTAGTGCACTTTAGCCCTTTTACGACTATGTTATTTTTCTTTTTGTCTTTCTCATTCATTTCCACTTTCCTTTCAATCCTCTCTAATCTGTCTATTAGGTATTGTTTTTCCTCCCCCCATGCTTCTTCTTTCTTCCTCATTTCTTCTTTCATTTCTCTTATCTCTTGTTTTATTTCTGCCATATTTTCATCCATTTTATTCATCATTGCTTGCATCATCTTCTTTAGTTCATCCATATTTTCACCAGTGAAATGGTTCTCTTCTTTAGTCTCACTAGTTTCTAGTTTACTTTCTAGTTCTTCTTGTTTTTTCCTTTGCTCTGGTGATCGCAGGACCTTTTTACTTCTCTGGAAAATTGTACTGGATTCTTGTTCTTCTCTCGTTCTCTGTCTTTTATTCATACCCGAAAAACCCGTATATTTATAGTCTTGTTCTGACGGCACTACTGTCCACCCGCACTTTTGTTTTTGTTACAGTTGGCAACACTGACTATCGCTATTCGCGCAGCACAACTGTGCTTCCTCTACAGTTGGCAACACTGACTGTCACTGGTCGCGCGGCACGATAGCGCGCTGTCATCTTGTACGCCTCCCGCTCAACTAACTGTCAAAGCATGCCCCTCCAACTCTTATATATGACCTTGAACACTAATAAATGCCTATTACATCCGCATGTCGGCGCTGCTGTGCTAGCCGCGCATGCGCTTTCATCTATTACAGATGTCATTTTGAATTTGAATTGTTTGGTCGGTGCCGAGACTCTGCCGTATCGCTTGGCGATTCTGTGACGTCAGACAATCGCAGACGTTTTTGGTACTCTGTAGATGGGTCGCTTAGCGTTCGGATACTTTCGGCAATATGCGATGCGATTGACATTCGTGTACTAGCAATTACAAAAATATAGTTACAATTTTGACTCTATTTAGTGTTTTTCGTTGGTGTTGGTAAAACTTTGTAACTAAATGGTTGTAACAGTTGGCAAACAACAAACAAGAGATTATAAATATTAATAAATATCAAATCAGCAATATACAAAGTATAAAGTAAGTATATTTTATATAAGTGTTAAGTATAGTAGCTATGTATTTAAATAAAATTGTTTTATTTTTAAGATTTTGCCTGATAGAATATTGCTACAAGAAATTTATGAGCGAAGGCAACGGTTAAAAGAAACTAATATCGAAAGAAGAATGATTCGAAATGACAGCGATCCTTTTACTACCGATGATGTGGAATTCGTAATACGAGAGGGAATAGTGAAGAGATATTTTACTGATTAATTATGTAAATAATATATTATTTTATTTTAAATAGTACTTAATTATAATTTAATTTAAGATTTAACTAAGTATACATCCACTGTAAAACACTATACGTTTACTTATGAACAAAATAAACTATAAATAAATAAACATTATGTCTATATTCTAAGTATCAAATATAAATTGCAAATTATTTAGTAAGATATTTAGATATAGTTCCCATATACTCAGCTATTTTTCCTAAATGGTTTGCCATTCTACTTAATACTTCCATTATTTCGTTTTGAAATTGTCCTAACTTATCAGTTTCATTTTCGTTTCTTTTTTTCTAACCTAAATCACAATTCATAAACATAAACAAACAAAACTACAAGCACTGCGCGTTGTGCGTTGTCCCAATATCTCTATATCTGTCTTTCACATTATTAAAAAAGGAAGAAAGATGTTTGCGACCACTCGAATGCGATCGCAGTTTAATGATATAGTGGGGATACAAAAATACGATCGCTTTGGTGTGCAGAGTACCGAATTGCTACAGTGACGTCATTTTTACGTCATGCGATCGCCAAGCGATACGGCAGAGTCCCACCACTGTCTCTTGAATTTCAACCGCTCGTGTATTCAGACGTTGTCATTTGCTTTCTCATTTTTTGGTGTGTGAATTAGTTGTTTGTTAATTTTTGTTAGTGTTAGTGACATGGTTGTTATAAAATGTTGTGTGGAAAACTGCGGTTACGAAGGTAAGTCCCAAATGCTTTTATTTATAGACAAATATTTATAGTCGTAACGTTAAACTTTTAACAAAATTCTACATAATTTTGAACCAAGTGTTTCTTTTATAGGTTTATAATATTTAATATCGATTAATATTCATATTTCTTTTATTTTTCTGTAGGTACAACTCGTCATAGATTTCCTAATCCGAAATCTGAAATGGGTCGATATTTACAGTGGTTGGAAATATTGAACGTACCATAACTTCGTTTACAAGAACCCTTACATGTTTATAAAACGAAGCGAGTTTGCCCTATTCATTTTGAACCTGTATTTATGAATCCGGAAACTGCACGACTGAGTTGGAATACAATTCCAACATTAAATTTACCAGGTATATATTATTGTTAATTATATCCGGTTTCGCTAACAACTATAATTGTTCAACAAATTGAATATATCATAAATTATAATTCTTTATAAGTAAACACTTATTACGTGTTGAGCATTCAAATAATATTTCATATATTTATAATATTTTATTTTTCTTTTCTAGTTAAATAAATAAATATAAATAAATATATCATCACGCCTTTTACCCATCACTGGGTGTGGCACTCTGCTTAAGCAGATCTCGGTAAGTGATATATTTTTTCGCGTGAAGTGCGGTTACCAGCCGTCAAATCACGGCCTCCAAAGATATTAGTGGTGGAGGAGCCACAGGGGTAGATTTTTTAAATTGGTGAAAATTGTTTGTCGGCTGTGGGGATCGAACCAGGGTTCTCAAGATCCACAGGCCGACTCGATACCACTGAGCCACCTACCCCATCTCTTTTCTAGTTCAAGTCGTCATTTTGGAGGATGTGCAGATTGTTTCTGATTTCGAAGAACCAGAACCAGCAACACCTAAAGCTCTTGCTGAAAAAACTTTTGGTATGTATCAATAATAATAATATTTTTTTATTTGATGAAGTCTATGAACTCAACTGGAATCCAATGAAATATGAAACAACAGGGTATTCATAGACATATTTGTAATATTTCTTTTTTTTGTTGTAGTTGATTCAGCCGTTTCTGAATTTTCGTGTTCAAGTGCTGCACCACGTACACCCACTACTCCAACTGCTACACCAACTACACTTCTTCGCACAGCAGGAGTAACACGGCATACCTATTTAACACCGAAGGCACGGAAACTCTACTCAGCTGCTGTAAATTTAAAAAGAAGACAAGCCAAAACTACAAGAAGGCTGTTCAGTTTTAAAGAACGCCTAGCTGAGGCTGACAAATATTCAGGGACGAAGGAATTTTTCATTTTTAACATGCGACGAACATAAAAAAATTGTACAAACCATTTAAAAAAAAAACTATTAGAATATTTTTTTTCCATTATATAACTGAAATCAACAGAATATTAAGTGGTAGAAGAGTGGACATTGGCAATAACACCGACATGTTAATAATGAAAGCTAAGAAAAGCTACAAAAATAAAGTTCATAATTTATAATAATAAATTTGTTTTAATTAGATACTGATTCCTTTTTTACTGTAGACAAAGTGATTTAAAAATGTTCCAATTAAATTATAATAAAATATGTATATATATTATTTTAACTCATTATTTGATTTTAAAAGTAGATATTAGTTAAAATATAATTTTACATTAGTCTACGATTAGAAAGTTTTACTTAATAATGGTGTAAAATTATATTTTAACTAATATCTACTTTTAAAATCAGGTAAATAATTCAAATATCATAATTTTTATTGAATTACTATCAATGTGCGCAACCCGCTTTACATTAGTATGTGTGCAACCCGCTTTACATTAGTATATATTATAACCGCTAGTGGCCACTGGCGCTCAAGTCGCGAATAATGTTCCAGAGAAATATTAGAGAGTAGGCGGTCTATGTGTCAAACTCTCTCACGTTTTAGTTTCGAGTTCCATTTATTCACTCTATATTTAATATACCGTTTCCACTTTACTTACACCGCACTACCCACTCATTAGTCATTAGTATCACAACTATGCTAAATTGCTTCCCGGCAGAGCGATATGTCCAGGGAAAACGAGGTTTATATCGGCTGCACCAAGAACACGTCTACATAAACTCAAATTTCAATAGTTAATTATGATCAAAAATGAATAATTATTCAGATGAAGAAAAGTTGCAAATAATTAAATGGCATTTTTCTGGTCATAGCTTACTACTAATTCGTGACTATATTAGCGCTATTTGGCGGCATCATGATATTCCTAGTACGGCAACTATTCAAAGGTTTATAGTAAAGTTTGAAAAGACAGGAACACTAAATTTCAAGAAAGAAATAAATGAAAGAATTTATAACAATGAAGAAAATATTCTTGCTTTAATAGAATTGGAGCCAACAATGAGTGTGCGGGAAATTTCCAGAGAACTAAATATAAATTTTATGACAGTGCATAGAATTCTCAAAAAACATAAATACATTCCTTTTAAATTTAAACCACCAAAATATTTTGGAACGAGATTTTGAACTGCGTGCCTCATTCTGTGAAATAATGATGGAGAAATCAAATTGTAATAGAGAATTTTTCAAGTAGTATTTTATTCACAGATGAATGCACATTTACCATGAATGGCGAACCAAACTGTCATAATAATCGGTACTGGTCACAAAATAATCCACATAATATTGTAGAATCGAGGACACAATATTGTCATTCTGTCAATGTGTGGGCAGGAATTTTTGGTGATAAAATCATTGGCCCATTCTTCATTCAACGAATAAATGTAGCATCATATTTGAATTTATTAATTAATGCTGTTGGACCACAAATTATTGAAACGAACAAAGAAAATGTGTGGTTCCAGCATGATGGCTGCCCTGCACATAGCACTAGAGAAGTTGTGGAATATCTAAACCTTGTATTTCCTGAAAGCTGGATAGGAAGAAATGGACCAGTTAACTGGCCAGCACGGTCGCCAGATTTAAATCCGTGCGATTTTTTTTATGGTGCCATTTAAAATCTTTTGTTTATAAAAAAGATACCAGAATTTAGAAGAACGTAAAAATGCTATATTACAACATTGCCAGAAAATAAATAATCGATAATTAAGGAATGCTCGAGAAAGCTTCTACAACAGATTAGTTTATTGTTTAGCTCAAAACGGTGGACTATTTGAACATCTAATTTAACAATTTAAGAATATTTAGTTTGTTGATGTTTTTATTGAATTTAATTTATGTTTCATTAATTAATTTGTTAAATATTTAATAACAACCTACCTTAAATATTTTATCGAGTTTATTATTTTATTATTCTTAAATAATAAATCTAAGAAATATTTTGCCTTATTATTATTTGTAGTAGTTGAATGATTTAGGTTCCCTGGGTTTCATAAAGAAAAATCGACTGGAAGTTCTCCTACAGATATTGCCTGACACATTTCATGCAAATATCTTTGGTCGGTGCTTAACTCTGAAATTTACATTTGGCAAATCACACAATATGGGATGATATTCAACGATGGACAATTTTTCACATTGTTCTATCATTTTTTCAATGGGTCCGGAATATCTCCAAGGTCCAGTAGTACCACCATCCAAATGCTGAAATAAGTGTCTTAAAGAAAGTTCATTGGCATGAAGTTGACAAATAAATCTCTGCAAAGGACGACCTAGTGCTGATTCAAATGGAGTAATGACTCCAATCATATTACATAGATGGCGCAAGTTTGAATACCAGTTTGTTGATAATTATTTTAAAGTTAAATCAAGTACGAAATTTTTTAAGTAATTTTTCAATATCCTTTTAAGGACGGTAGAGGGTGACTGATGTTTTCAGAATGATATAATATTTTAACCATATATTTTTATGTTTGTAAGTCCACTGTTGCGTACTATTAGAAACCAAACAAAATGAAAATGTAAGTTTTTAGAGGGCGGTAGAGGGTGGAAGATTAAATCCAATTTACATGAAATTTTAAGGGTACGTTCACAGATGCGAAATGCAACTTTCTATTACTATTACATTGTGGTCATCTTAAAATAATAATTTTCCCTATATTTTCGCTCCATCCTGATATACAACCATATTTAACGTTGATATTGACAATGTTCGTGATTGTTCCAGGTTTAGTGGCGCTGCAGTTTGCGAGCGTGGCACTGATCTACCCGCAGCGGTCCGAGATAACGGTGGACGCGGCCACGGACTTGACGCTGGGCTGCCGCGGCGCTGAACCAATGAGCTGGACGTTCAACGACGAAATCAACGGCCCAGTGAGTCTTACCTAGAATTTCCATTTACATTGTAGTTGCATACACAACACTCTTGTATTTTTTGTTTAATAACTATCGTAGCCATTTCATATGCAATGAAAACTTGTTAAATTACACAACACGTACACATACCCACATTTACATAAGTATCAGAGATCACAGTTTGTTTTATACACCCATTTAACATTTTTTAGTGATTAAACATAATAAAAACTATTAGACTCCATTATCCTCGGGAACACATTACGGGGTAAGGCCACTCTAGACAAGAAAAAAAGGGGTCATTTTAAAGATTTTTTTAACGAAATCTAAACGTGCTGTTTAAGAACTGTTTTTGGATCTTTATTTAGTGCTCTTTAAACTTTATTTAAATTTTTTTTTAAAAGAAAATATTAAAAATTGTCGTCAGAAATAAAAAAAAATGGCGACTTCTCTCGGCGCGTATGGCAAATCGGGCGAAAACATTCCGGCAACAGCAATATACCTGGATCAAAAAGGGATATGATTTCTTAATCTCTGATGTATACTCTAAAAAACTACGGGTTGGATTTATAAAATTTTGATTTGTAACAAAATGGCGCACGTTTGAAAAAAAGTTCATTATTCGGGACTAAATTTCTGTATAAAAACGACCATAAAAAACGAATGAAGCACTTAAAAAAAAATCCCCCGTATTTTTTGAGTATGTTATATCTAGAATAAGAAATAAAAAGATTCAGTACGATCCATCAATTAGTATTTCAGATTTCTTTTCGCCCGATTTTGAAAATATGATTTCGAGAAAAACGCGTTTAAAGTTTCGAGTCATATATATATATATATATATATATATATATATATATATATATATATATATATATATATATATATATATACATATAGTCTGGGAAGACGCCCCCCCCCCTTTAACATTTTTATTATGAGTAATAGAAAAAAATGGTTCATATGAAAGTTTTATTATTTTAAATATACTATTTGATGGCAGATGTAGATATTTTTTATAAAGTCAGGTTTACAAGATACGACTATCAACTTTTATTTTTTAAATAGCAACCTATAATTATTTTACTAAAATAAAAACCGCCATTTTTTTCTCTTTTCAACGGTGTATTAGTTTTTATTAATGTATCTGAAAAAATTCGAGAAAAATAAGAAAATTGAGAAATACTAGAAATAATTTTTATACAAATATTATAGGTGGCTATGTGAAAATAATTTGTTTTAAGTTGTTTTTGTTACTGAATTTGTTGCTTTAGTTTGTTAAGTTGTATAACACTGTTACATTTTGTTTATTTTCACATAGCCACCTATAATAAAGAGAAAAAAATGGCGGTTTTTATTTTAGTAAAATAATTATAGGTTGCTATTTAAAAAATAAAAGTTGATAGTCGTATCTTGTAAACCTGACTTTATAAAAAATATCTACATCTGCCATCAAATAGTATATTTAAAATAATAAAACTTTCATATGAACCATTTTTTTCTATTACTCATAATAAAAAAGTTAAAGGGGGGGGCGTCTTCCCAGACTCACCCTATATATATACATATATATATATATATACATATATATATATATATATATATATATATATATATATATATATATATATATATATATATATATATATATATATATATATATATATACAGGGTGAGTCTGGGAAGACGCCCCCCCCTTTAACTTTTTTATTATGAGTAATAGAAAAAAATGGTTCAAATGAAAGTTTTATTATTTTAAATATACTATTTGATGGCAGATGTAGATATTTTTTTTAAAGTCAGGTTTACAAGATACGACTATCAACTTTTATTTTTTAAATAGCAACCTATAATTATTTTACTAAAATAAAAACCGCCATTTTTTTCTCTTTTCAACGGTGTATTAGTTTTTATTAATGTATCTGAAAAAATTCGAGAAAAATAAGAAAATTGAGAAATACTAGAAATAATTTTTATACAAATATTATAGGTGGCTATGTGAAAATAAACAAAATGTAACAGTGTTATACAACTTAACAAACTAAAGCAACAAATTCAGTAACAAAAACAACTT
Source organism: Pterostichus niger (assembly GCA_947425015.1). Taxonomy (NCBI): domain Eukaryota; kingdom Metazoa; phylum Arthropoda; class Insecta; order Coleoptera; family Carabidae; genus Pterostichus; species Pterostichus niger. Next base: position 21,437,184 of record OX380343.1, on the reverse strand, counting down.
AAAACAAATGTTCAAAATTACGACCATGTTCTGTAATACAAAAATTTAAGCGTTGAACGTGATGTGTTCGAACATCTGCCAGCATGTTATCTATTAATTCTTCTTTCGTAAACATTTGAAAACGTTTTTTTTATTGTTTGCAAAATAAGTTAAATAAAGTAACCAGCAAATGTATACTTTTTTCACCTTAATTTAACACTGTTACATTTTGTTTATTTTCACATAGCCACCTATAATATTTGTATAAAAATTATTTCTAGTATTTCTCAATTTTCTTATTTTTCTCGAATTTTTTCAGATACATTAATAAAAACTAATACACCGTTGAAAAGAGAAAAAAATGGTGGTTTTTATTTTAGTAAAATAATTATAGGTTGCTATTTAAAAAATAAAAGTTGATAGTCGTATCTTGTAAACCTGACTTTATAAAAAATATCTACATCTGCCATCAAATAGTATATTTAAAATAATAAAACTTTCATATGAACCATTTTTTTCTATTACTCATAATAAAAAAGTTAAAGGGGGGGGCGTCTTCCCAGACTCACCCTGTATATATACTAGTACTAATAGATATATGCTTTTTTCCCTCTGAAATACAATTAATTGTCCCTTATTCCTAAGGGTTTAAACTATAATTTAAGCAAATAAAAAAAATGCATTTTTAAAATTTTTTAGAGTGGCCTTACCCCTTAATGTTTGTATAAAAAGGTAAAATGTATCTAACTTCCTATTGAAGAGAAAGTATAACATATTTATTTATTTATTTATTTATTTATTTACAACCTTCCAACAGGATAACAAGTATCCCAATAACAGGAAGGTTAAAAAAACCAAATACAAAAAAAAATAGCATAGCGTGCTTACAATAAATAAACACATGATCACAAAAATTAAACACAGAATTATTAAATTATAGACTACAGTAAATGTACATTCTTATATAAGTAATTTTTAAATTGTTGAAGACTAAAGTAAAATATATCTACTACATCATCAGTTGAAGACTTGTAATGAAAACCGGGCTAAGTGCCAAAACAATGATTCTGAGATAAATGGTTATTTTTGCTACATGGGGGCATTATTGAGTTCATAGTTCACAAAGTGTTAAAAAAAAATAAAAAGTTAAAGTTTTCAAAGACGTGTTAAGTTCCAGGGCACGTTCATGAAAAATGAGCAATGTACTAAACTAGTTTTAAAGATGCTAAGTGCCATAGTCGAGGATAATTTTATTGACAGTGTATAAAATTTTTTTTTATGGAAATATTACGTTTTAGCGACATACTAAAACGCAAATAACATAATTTTACAAGAAAATACAAAATGCTTAGGCCAGTAGGTTTTGGTAGAATTCTTTATTCTCTGGCTTCAAAAATGGAATTATTGGTTCAATATCATTTTTCTTTTCTGCGCTTATACGATTCACACAATCGAGTTGTGATAAATGCATGTTCTTAATTCTTTCAACATTAATGTTTTTCTTTAAAATGTTCACGGATTTCCAAGGCTCCATTTCATTCAACATTAACTACTCCAGGCTTCTCCGCTGAAATCTGCACCCACGTAGCTTTTGAGATCTGAAGCTTTGTTGTGTTCAGTGTATCCTCAGCAGCAGCTTTAAAATCGACGAAATCTTCAGGTTGCATCATGATGACAGTAAATGGATTGTTTGGAGTCGCAGATGTAATTAAACGGACTAAATCTAAGGGCACCTCGCTAGATAGTTCAGTGACGTTGTCCATAATATAGAAACAATAGTATCTTTCAAAGACAGTAACACACGCGTAAATGCAGAAAAAACGTCTGCTTATTAAGACACTTATTAGTGAGGTTAGTGAGGTTATGAGTACGGAACGTTTGAGGCTTTTGGCACGGTTTTCATTTATCGAATCTGAGAACATAACACATGCACCATCTTTCAGAATTTTTTTGAACTGTTTCTAACAATCCTGGCTTTTAGCGCTCTTTATAGGTTGTTAGGCTTGGCACATAACACACGTTTCAGATTTAAAGTTAAATTTTAATATTTTGGCACTTAGCCCGGTTTTCATTACAAGTCTTCAGTTGAACTTTCAAAATCATTAAAGATGAAACATAGCCTTTTAAATGGATCCTTAAGTTCATAATTTCTTCTTAAACGAGGAAGATGAAATGTTTTAAGGGATCTTGATGAGAGACGTGGAATTTTAAAATAAATATTACCTAAACCTGAGACATCATCAATGCTATTTTGTAGTAGTTTATAAAGATATATTAAAGAGCATAATTTGCGCCTGGAATCCAATCTATGCATATTAAAATTAGATAAAGATGCAGTATAGCTATAGGTTATTATATTGAAAGAGCCAGATGTTTTACGCATACAGAATCTAACAAATTTTCTTTGTACCCATTCTAGTTGAATGCTATATGTATCATAAATTGGATTCCACACAATAAGACAGTACTCAAGTTTAGTTCTGACTAAGCAGTAATATAAGGATTTTAGAGTTGCAGGGTTAGTAAAATGCTGTGTATTTCTGATAATGAAGACTAATGTTTTATAAGAACTATTTACAACATACTCACAGTGAGAACTAAAATGCAAACAGGGATCAAATACCACCCCCAAATCCTTATATAACTCAACCCGGACAAGACTCTTAACTCCCATCAAGTATGAAAAAGAAAACAAACTATGTTTCATCGAGAACGACATGATCTTACATTTCGAGATATTAAAATATAAACGTGAAGAGGACGACCAATCTAGTAGATTATCTATGTCATTTTGTAGCTCAATATAGTCAGAGTTTGAATTAATAACTTTAAATAACTTAAGGTCATCAGCATATAGCAATGAGAATGAGTATTTAAGGCACTTAGTTATATCATTAATGAATAATATAAAGAGCAGAGGGCCCAGATTGGAACCTTGAGGAACACCAGAGTAGGTATTAAAATTCCTAGATTTAAAGTTATTATATTGAACACATTGTCTGCGATCTGAGATATATGAACGCACAAGCTGTAGTAGATCTGAGGAAAAGCCAAACTGATGCTGCAACTTATACATCAAAACATCATAATTTACAGAATCAAAAGCCTTGGCGAAGTCAGTATAAACAACATCTACTTGTGAGTTAGCACTAAGGGCATTAATTGTAAATTCAGTGAAGTTAGTTAAGTTGGTTGTTGTCGATCTACCCTTTATGAAGCCATGTTGCATAGGCGTAATTTTATTGACAACAGCATGGTAAATATACTTATATATTTTTTCGAAACATTTAGAAATATTTGAGAGAATAGAAATTGGTCTGTAACTGGAAATATTAGTTGAGTCACCTGATTTGAATATTGGACAAACTATGGACTCTTTAAGACATTTAGGAAAAGTTTTATTCTCAATGCTGAGATTAAACAAAATATACAACGGTTTCACAAACAGATCGCAACACCCCTTCAAAATATAGGCTGGAAGATTATCAGGGCCAGGTGAACATGAGACTTTTAGGGACTTAATTGCAAGAACAATATCTTGCTCTGAAATTTGAGATATAGATACAGATTCATTAAAATATGTTGGTAAATAGATGTCAGAGAAGTCAGTGACACTCTCGTTCAAATAAACACTGGAAAAATAATCAGCAAATCCTTGTACAATGGAAGAGGTGTTAGTATAGTTAATATCATTCTAGTGCATGTTCCCAGGAATACACGTAGAGTTCTTTTTATGATTTATATAAGTCCAAAATCTCCGTGGCTCACTAGTGATTACATTTTCAGACTGACGTACATAATTTTTATAAGCTATTTTTATGTTGGTTTTGATCTTTTTTCGGAGAATCTTAAATTTTGAGTAATAAAGTTCATTATTATTTACTTTATAAAGTGAATGGAACACATTGTTTAAAAATTGAATCTAGAGTGGTGTAAAATTGGCTAAATGCATCATCAACATTGGGATAATCCAGTAAAATATTCCAGTCAACATTTTGAAGTAGATTATACATAAGAGGAAAATTGGAAAAGTGAAAATTGTAAGATAAGTTGGTATTATATGTTGAGTTAGGTGAAACAGACGGATAAACATTTAGTGAGATTATGAGAGAAGGATGATATAAATCTTCATGAATTAATGGAAAGTTACTTCGGGAAACATTGTAGTCTCTGTTAGACAATTCTACATCAAGCAAGCATGAATCATTGTTGTATACTCTGTTACATTGTACAGCATTAAGAAAACTGCAAAAATTTTCAAATCTAGAGATAATTTGATTATTGAATCCATGTGAATAATGGTAAGCTAGTTTACTGATATTTAAATCACCAAGCAAAATGAAATCGGACTGCATTATAGACGGACAAGTCTCCGGACATTCATAAATCATATCATGCTGTTCTATGGAAATAGGGGGTGGAGAATAAATAACAGCAACAATCAAACTCCTGCCCGATCCCAAACAAATGCGAACACATATAATATCAGCAACACAATTCATATTTAAATGTAATTTTACTTCATGTGATTTAAATTTAGTGCTAATAGCACATAAAATCCCACCGCCTCTGGTTGTTTTACCCACTCTAGCATTATCACTGTCTTTTCTGTAGATCCTATAATTGGTAGAGTTCAGAATCTCACCACTATATACTAAATCATTAAGCCAGGTTTCTGTTAAAGTTATAACATCGAAATTGGCAATAAAAGAATTATAGAAATCATCTAGTTTGGTGTTTAGTCCACGAACATTTTGGTAATATATCTCCATAACAATGTAAACATATAATAATAAGAATAAAAATAAATATAAACAGTTTCAGTAGTCAGTATAAACATACGAGAATACGTCGAAACCAGCTATTAATTAGTAACGTTAATGAATCGCAAACGAAAACAAGTTAATTTAGTGAACAGTGATATTTACAAAATAGACATACAGTTAATCTGCTCCATTTGACAGAAAAATCATTTTAAATATGAAGTAATATTAATATAATGTGATGTGATCCAGAAATTAATTAAAGTGTGTCGATATTAAATTTCAAGTCTGCCATTGTTATTTCGTCGCCAAGCTTATAAAAAATGTTTCCATCAATTGTCCACACATTTTTAAAGGTGATTTTACTAGAAATAAGTTTGACAAGCTCAAGGCGTTTCTTAGTTAAGTCATCTTTAATGGTTATCTTAGAACCTTTAAGCTTACTTCTTGACTTTAGGACTAAGTTACGAGTTTTATAAGACGTAAATTTAATAATGATGGGTCGTGGTCGAGATGATGGAGTGTTAGTAGAAGCAGGATCCTTAGAAGCAGATTTAGGAGTAACACTGGATTTTTTACCCACACGATGACATCGATCAATGGAATGAGGTGAGACTTGTAGTGACAGAGAAGATTTAAATAGATCGCAGACCTTGTTTTCGATGTTTTCAGTCGGTTCTTCAGGAACTCCGAAGACTCTGAGACAATTTCTTCTGGAATATTGCTCCAGCCGATCAATTTCATGGTGGAGGGTCAAGTTTTCCTTGTTCATCTCAGTAATGATGGATTCGTAGTGCAATTTCTGCACTTCCAAATTTTTGTCGATGCGTTGGAATAACAAATCAACGAGTTTTTCAAGAAAACTGCCATCTTTTAACAAAGCATTCATTGCTTCTTGCACTTGCTGAGATACTTGGCGCGACATGGTACTCGTAAGTCAATAAATATGTATCAAAACTTGATAATTAAGTAGATCACTGATTTTAAATTTTAGATATAAAGATTACAGAAATAAAATTCAACAACGGAGCAGCAAAATACACGTCTACTCACGCCGAGACATAAATATATATATATATATATTGTAACGTTTATTAAAATTTCGGGTTCGGTGAAGTTTATTATTAAATAAAACACGAGTAATGACAACACTAAACAAATATTTATTTTAAAACGAAACTAATGTAGTACAACTATTAAGACATATATTTCTATACAACACGTATTTATATTCACAACAAAGTATTTAGCAACGACTTGCACTGTTCGCACTTCAAATACTGAATGCATGTTGCTGGCCGAAACTCTTCCTTATATACTGCAACAATATATTCGAGAATATCCGAGAGCGTCTGGAACACATGACGCGGAGCGAACAGGTTAGGACTTGTCTATTGCGTATGAGACAGCAGTGAACGTGCTACACACTATGACGCGTCGACTGTTACAGACGGAACAGAGCCGTACTCGCTACACTGCCCCCTCCTTAAGGATGTTTCGTCCCGAAATTGTTCTGCGCCATGCCGATATCTGCACGTTGATCCCCGCGAGCACTGTGACGTTTGGTGGAAATAACAGTCCACAGTTCTTTTCACTACTGTTGAACCACAGGGATTATAGCTGCACACCAGGATCTCAATTCCGGTATATTGGAAAATAGTTTCCAGCATGTTTCTTACAATTCTCCAGCTCAATTCATCAAGGCCACAGCCTAGCTTTGGTACAGCTAGTTTTAGAATATCTTGATCGAGCAGCACACCACGTAGATCACATAGGGCGTCCTAGACGGCGCGATAAGTTGGTTTCTCGTGGGACAGATGTTTAGTCACCAGGTAAAAAATGCTTCTGTTTCGGCTCGACTGTTTGTCAGCTATATGTAGCACTGTGTTGACACATGGGTGTTGTTGCCGTAGTTCTTCCAGTTGGCCGAACTTCTTCTTTAAAATCACGGCAATTCCTCGAGACATCTGTAGCTCTTTGGCCACACAATGTGCCAATGAGTATTCTGTAGGCACTTTGAATAGGTCACCCTGATGTTCTTTGGTCACACCATTTCGTACTTTATGGCCCGTAGAATAGGAAGCCATGAACTCGTCAAAGTTGGTTTCCGGATCTTGTACATTAAATTCGTCGAGCTCAAGCTTCATTGGCGTTGCCATCGTTGTTGTCACCGGCGAAAGGAGCCAATCGGTTGAAATGAATCACTCTTGGTTTTCCTCCAGTCCTTTTCCGGATTCGATAGATGACGTCATTTATTCGCTTCAGTACCTCGTAGGGACCTTCCCAGGAGTTCTGTAGCTTTGGGGACATTCCACGGCAACGCGGTGGGTTGTATAGCCAAACCAGATCCCCGGCTTGATACCCACCATTCTCAGCCTTGACATCATATTGGTCTTTCATTCGGTCACTAGCGCTCTGGATGTTGGAGCGTACTTGCTCATGGATGTCGTTCATCTTCTTCCGAAGATCGGTGACGAAATCTTCGCTAGCTAAATTTTCACCTGGCTTGCTGCCGAACTTCAAGTCGCAGGGTAATTGTAGTTCATGACCAAAGACGATGCTAGCTGGAGTCTGTCCTGTTGTTTCATGGACGGATGATCGATAAGCTAACAGGAACATTGGTAGGTGACAATCCCAGTCTCTTTGGTGGCCGGAGACAACCTTGGAGAGGTGTCTATCGATGGTTCTGTTCCTGCGTTCGACCATACCATCTGACTGTGGGTGTAGAGCAGTTGTCCTTATTTTGCGAATGTTCAATACCTCGCAGATCGCTTGGAACAGAGACGACTCGAAGTTTCTACCTTGGTCTGAATGTAGTTCCAATGGTACCCGAATCGGCAGATCCACTGGTTGACAAGTTCTTCTGCTACTGTAGCAGCTTCTTGATTTGGCAACGCATAAGCTTCAACCCACTTGCTAAAGTAGTCCATCACCACTATGATGTATTTGTTTCCCTTGTCGGATTCTGGAAATGGACCGGCCACGTCAATTGCGATTCTTTCAAACGGGCTCCCAACATTGTATTGACGCATTAGGGCTCTCCGACGTCTTTGCGGCCCTTTGCTTGCGGCGCAAACTACGCACTTCTTGCACCACTCCTTTACGTCCTCTCGATAATTAACCCAGTAAAATCGCTCACGCAGCTTCTGAACTGTCCTCTTTACTCCTAAGTGTCCTCCAGCAGTTCCATCATGAATCTCCTTCAGTACTCTTTTCCTAGGGATTATGATCTGCATCTTTTGCTCTGTAGCCGCAGGACCGTCCAGGATACGTTTCAGTAGTTCATTTTCTATAACAATGGAGTCCCACTGCGCCCAGTACGATTTTACAGTTTTCGAGTGTCGTGCAACTTCTTGCCAAGTTGGTTTGCGTCCTTCTTTCTTCCATTCCAGTAGGTATTTCAATTCTGGATCGCCTGCTTGGTCTTTCACAACTTCTTCAGTCAGCCAATGGCCGTCTATCACTGTGGTCCATAAGATTGGAGCGGACTTCTCTTCCACACGAGTACAGTGTTTTCAGTCTTCTGAGCATGGTCGTCTTGATAATGCATCGGCGTTACAATGACTAATTCCGGCCCTATGCTCGATGACGATGTCATATTTCTGTAGCCGTTCGATCCACCTTGCTACCTGCCCTTCCGGATTCTTGAATTGTAACAGCCATTTCAACGCAGCATCATCAGTCCTCACCAGGAATTTTCTTCCATACAGGTATTTGTAGAAGTGTTCAACGGCTTTAACTACCGCCAATAATTCTCGCCTGGTGACGCAGTAGTTACGCTCCGGCTTCGATAGAGTTTTGCTGAAGTAGCCGATGACCTTCTCTTGTCCATCTTGAATTTGCGATAGGACGGCGCTGATTCCGACATTGCTGGCATCTGTATCCAATATGAAGTCCCCGTTGGGTAGAGGATAGCTGTTGTTAAAGCGCACTTGAGGTTGTCGAAAGCATCTTGGCACACAAATTTCCGTCCTTCCTCCGTGAGTCGTGTTAGTGGCTTGGAAATGTTGGCGAATCCAGAGACGTATCGCCGGTAGTACGTGCAAAGACCAAGAAAGCTTCGCAATTGATGTTTGTCAGTTGGTACTGGCCATTCTTTTACTGATCGGATCTTCTGATTGTCAACGGCTATTCCGTTTCCGGACACAATATGTCCCAGGTACTGCACTTCTTTGCGGAAGAGATGACATATCTTTGGACTAAGCTTCAAACCAGAACTTCGTAGTCTCAGGAATACCTCCTCCAAGTTCCTCATGTGATCATCGAATGTTCTTCTGACCACAATAATATCGTCAAGGTACACCAAACAGGTTTTCCAAGATAGTCCTGGCAGTACCGTTTCCATGAGTCGTTCAAACGTGGCAGGGGCATTGCAGAGTCCGAACGGCATTACTGTAAATTGCCACAGTTCACCCCGACAGAAAACGTAGTTTTCTCTTTATCCGTTGGCGCCATTCCAACCTGCCAGTACCCACTTTTCAAGTCCAATGTTGAGAATATTTTCGACCCGGCCAGCGTATCCAATGTGTCATCTATTCGGGGCAACGGGTAGCTATCGTTCTTCGTCACGTTGTTGAGTTGACGATAGTCCACGCAGAATCGTGTGACCCATCTTTCTTCTTTACCAACACCACTGGTGAGGCCCACGGACTCCTTGAGGATTCAATGACACCTTCTTTTTCCATGTCTTGAATAATTTTCTCGGTTTCCTCTCTCTTGGCCAATGGTAATCGTCTTGGTACTTGGCGGATGGGGCGTGCATCGCCGGTGTTTATTTGATGCTGGACTATGTTGGTTCTACCCTTGGTCCTACAGCTGGTGTCGAAAAGTTTTGATATTCCGTTATTAAATTTTTCATTCTGTTATTCTGGTCCTGTTTTAATTCCCAGCAAGATGTTGACAGTAGATTGGCCAGTTCTGCGGGAAGCTTCTTTGATGGATTTTGTGTAACTGATGTTCGTCTGATAATCGAAGTTACTGATGCACAATGTCCTAAGATAGTACCCTTCTTTAGTGTAACTGGATAATAATTCACATTCATTACTCGAACTGGTACTACATTTCCAGTATGCACGAGAGATTTTTTAACCAGAACTCCTCTAGTAGTCTTTTCATTATGATTACCAGCTTCTAATAACATGGTACATCCTGTTGTAAGTTCACGTTCCATGTGGGCATCCACAATCATCTCACTTCGATTTAACACGACAGTATCTTCAGCTAAGGTTACACGTACTGTGTCTTCTCCTCGGGGATGTAAAACGATCTCTTCACCATTGATCTTAAGTGTGCCGCGTTTTAAATTTAGTTCCACACCATTTGCGTTCATGATGTCCATCCCGAGAATTAATTCGTCTTCAATGTCAGCTACCAGGGCTCGGTGATTAATTCGTGTATTTCCGATGGAGATAGTAATGTCTGCTTCGCCATGGATGGTAGCCGCGGACCCTGTTGCTGTGCGCAGTCGCCATTTTGTTGATTCAATCGTTATCTGTTTCTTGAGAGTATCAGGTCTGATGATGGTTTTTGTAGCTCCTGTATCGATCATCAAGGCATGTGGTTTCCCGTCGATCAATCCATCCACAAAGATGCTATTTATTCTTGGTTGTAGGGATGCGACATGTCCAGTTAGCTTCAGGATATCTTGATGTTGGACCGACGTTCGCCCTCTTGCGTCGACCCGCTTTAGATTTCCCGCTGCCTTGCGCTTTATTTGTTTCCCGCAGCGGCTTCGTACATGCCCTAGCTCACCGCAGTTCCAGCATCAAAGTTGTCTCTTCTTTGGCAACATCTCAGTCATGGCACGCCGTGCTGTTTCCTCTATAGACTCATTATGATTCTCCTCCACGCCCTCTATTGTGCGAATATTTCCTTGTCGTCTTGAAGCGTGTTCTGCCGCCTCGAATTCCAATGCGCTGGCTAAGGCAACGGACAGGTTACTCGAACGAGCCAGAATCAGGGCCCGCTTGGTTTCTTTATCTCGGAGACAATCAATGAATCCTTGTACAGCCAGTCGTTCCAACACACTATCTGGGGTATCAGGATATGCTAGGCGAACTAGACGAGCGATATCAGATTCAAATTCTTGTAGGCTTTCGTTTGATTTCTGACATCTATTTCTCAGCTGCAAGTGATACACTTGCTGCAGATGTGCGTGTCCATAACGCATTTCCAAGCGTTTAACTAGTTGCTGATAGTTCTGCCGTTCTTCTGGAGGAATTGTTTGCAATATATCTACTGCGTCGCCACGCAGCGCAATTATCAAGGCCGTTGCCTTCTCAGATGATGACCACCCATTAGATACCGCCGCAGTTTCGAATTGGGCGTAATAATTATGCCAAGATACCTTGCCATCAAACTGTGGTGGTTTCATGTGGAATCTACGCAGTGAATCTTTCCCCTCTGTCACTAAATCATCAACTTTCTCGTTATTCAATGGCAGTTCACTTGATGGCGTTTTCTGAATCAAGTCGTTAATTTGTTTGACATTAGGCTGTTCGTAATTCAATGACGGATTCAATGTTGCTAATCTTGCCTCGATTTCTTCAAAATTTCTTGAATGTTCTTAAATTTCTTCAAACTTCTGTCCAAATTTAGTTTCCAAATTCGTTTCCAAGTTTCTGGAACTTTCTTCAAATTTACCTTCCAAACTTCTGGAATTTTCTTCTAATTTAGTTTCCAAGCTTCAGAATTTTCTTCAAATTTAGTTTCCATAAGTTCTTTCAAATTTTTGGAATTTTCCACGGTATTTCTGGAACTTTCTTCCAATTTTGCTTCCAAACTTCTAGAATTTTCCGTTAATATAGTTTCCAAACTTCTGGAATTTTCCTGCAGTTCTTCCTTCAGATTTTTGGAATTTTCTTCGGTATTTCTTCTAATTTTTTGTAGATGGAGTCCAAATCGCCCGGAATTTCAAATTCGTAGGTATCCGCTATTTCACCAGCTTCATCCAAAAATTGAGGAAGTCGCTCTTGCAGTATACTTTTCTTGCCTGTAGTCTCCAGATCACGTTCTTCTATTTCTCTGTTGAGATCATTCACTTTTAAATCACTGAGATTCACTTTTCTCGAACCCATTTTTATTTATTTGCACTTAAACTTTACTTTTAATTTACAAAACACAACCCTAACATCTGACACCAATTGTTACGTTCATTAAAATTTCGGGTTCGGTGAAGTTTATTATTAAATAAAACACGAGCAATGAAAACACTAACAAAATATTTATTTTAAAACGAAACTAATGTAGTACAACTACTAAGACATATATTTATATACAACACGTATTTATATTCACAACAAAGTATTTAGCAACGACTTGCACTGTTCGCACTTCAAATACTGAATGCCTGTTGCTGGCCGAAACTCTTCCTTATATAGTGGAACAATATATTCGAGAATATCCGAGAGCGTCTGGAACACATGACGCAGAGCGAACAGGTTAGGACTTGTCTATTGCGTATGAGACAGCAGTGAACGTGCTACACACTATGACGCGTCGACTGTTCCAGACGGAACAGAGCCGTACTCGCTACAATATATTTGAAGTCTCCATAAAATATTGCATCATCAAGTAAATATTTGAGCCAGTCCTTTTATTTTCCAATACTTCAGAAAAATAAAAAATGCAAAGGCTACTTTATTCTTAATAATTAGTAGAAACTTCAATTAATAACACAATATGTAATTAAACCTAATTCTTATATTTCATATAAATTTTCTGATATTTTAAAAAAATATTGCAATAATGAAAAACAATTATTATGTAACTCTGAAAATATGAGATATAAAAAGGAGTTTACGATTCTCCTATTGCCAAGGACCGCGAAATGATTTTATCTCAGGGAAGGCTCAAAATATATATTTTTTTTATATTAATCGTTAAATTCGTCTTCTTCAATGTAAACTCATATAGAAAGTGACAGATTTTTCTACTATTTTTAAAATTATGCAACAAAAGTGAAAAATCATGTAAAAAAACACTACAATATCATTGGTTTCATGTTACTTGTTTTTAATATTTTTATTTATTGTTTTCCTTGGTAATCACTTTAAAAGCTATCGAAAATTGTAGGATCTGTTAAAATAATTTTTAATTTTACCTTCGTAAAATCAATCTAAAATTAATATACAAAATAATGACGTGTACAACATGTAATGAAAGTATCTATTTTTCACTCTTTTAATTGATACATTTTGGCTTCACTGTCATGCATCAATGCTCAAATTCATAAAAAATATAATGTTTTAAGAACTTACTTGCCAATCTTTTAAATAAAGTACGATATACCGGGTGTAGAATTGAAATATTGAAAATATAAACAAAGGAAATACAATGGATTTTCTTTAATATGATGATTGTTGCTTCCCTAATTAAATTAGACTAAAAGTGTAAATGCAAAAAATGTTAAGTATTAAAAACTATATCAAATAAGTGTCTACTTGTTGTTTAGTTGTTTTTTATGCAAGAGTAACAGGCAAACGAAATATAGCTTTAATAAAGAAAATTTATTGATAGTGCTATGGAGAACAACGAAACAAAACATTTTTTATTATAAATTTTGACAGTTACGGAAATATCAACGTGAAATGGTTGAAAAATAACACTAAAAACTTTAGTTAACGTATTAATTGTTGCGAACTGTTTTAAATATGGAATCATATAATTTTATTTATAAAATGATGGTATTACACGGGAAATTAATAACAATAAATTATTTTATTTCATTGTTTTCCACAGCACTCTCAATCCCAAATTTTCTTTATAAAAGACATTTTGCGTAAAAAATAATAGAATATTATTTTTTCAATTAGAATTTTATAGAAGCATTAATCTTTTTATTGCTTTAAAAATCATATTCAAGTTATAAAGGTGTTCCAAAATTATTGTATTTTTTTTTCTGAAAATTCGCAAAAATAATTGCATGCTAATTGAAGCAAACATTTTTCGTGAAAAAGGATTGATAGGTTACAGTAATGAATAAAAATGTTTGAACATTAAAATTAATTTAATTTAATTGTAGTTGTGTAACAGTTCCTTCACAATTTAATGTTTAAGGCTATTGATTTTTCGAGATGCCGGTACTATTTTGTGTCATAGTCACTAAGGAGGAACACAACCCATGCAATGAAGATCATAAGACTACAGAAATATTTTTAATGAAATATAGAATTATACCATTATCTTACCTTTATATTTTTGCTACATTAAGTGATCATATAGATCTAATTACGCTAAGAAGAGCAATATCCATAAACATAGCCCTCGTTTTGCTCATTTACTGACGAAGCAACGATACCGAAGTTGAAATTCTAAAAGAAACACAACACAGAACTATACAAATGGAAGTTACATGTTATATGTAATAATTGACATTGCGCTTAAACATTCGATTTGCTTTTATTTATATAAACTAAGTTTAAAATTTAAATTGCCGACATTTTGCTTTTACAGTATCTACCTACGACAAATATTTGAAATACTCTTCCAAATTTTATTTCACTTTCTATTATATCCCATTGATAGACGCTAGTCTTTATGTATTTTGTATTATCTAAGGCAAACTATAATTTGTATCTACAAAACCATGATGATTATTACAAGATTTTATTATATTGTTTATTTCTAATTTTAGTTTTTTCCAGTACAACTAAAAATATGCTCTAAAAAATACTGATTAAGCGCTTAAAAATGGTCTATAAATATAAAAATATGCTCTATAAAAATAAAAATGTCTAAAAAATACTTCAAAGTTTCTAGGAAAAGTTTACTACAGTACTAAATAAAATAAATGAAAAATTGAGAAATCCAATTTATTTATTGAATGTTTATATTAACGACAAATCACACATTGTCGGCAGGCGGATTGGAACTGACGAACCTTGGTTCGGGTGTTTTAAGAGATGTGCATTAACACACTGTGACGTCACCCGCACCAAGGTTCGTCAGTTCGAATCCGCCTGCCGACAATGTGTGATTTGTCGTTAAATATAAAAATACAATTACAGGTATTTATCACACTCGGGAGCTATAAGTTAGGCACTTTATACGCCTTAAATAATTTGACTAAAAAGAAACCGGCAGTACGGCAGTGTAAAAACTGCGGCTCGATGTGCCCGGCCCCTATGTTTCGTAACGGAATGATGGGACATCATCATCATCATTTATTTAATAGTTTAAGTTCATTCTTTTTTAAAACAAGACCAGCGAAAATAGGCACCAAATCCTTAAAAATCGCTATTTCTTAACTGAGCTTTCAAATTTCATTATATTGCCTAAAAGGCGATCACCGGAAGTATACATGCCTCGAATTTGTTCACATAGTCAATAAAGTTCGTATGCAAGGTAAAATATTTGCGTGGTCTGGTCTGCTATTACCATGTATGGAGCAGCACTTAATATCAGGCAGCGGTTCTTAATATTTTCTTTATTATGGATTCCGTTTAAAAATATTTTTTATCGTGGAATACCAAGGCTTAATTCAAGATTTCAAACTCGAGAGCGCATCAACTTCAAGTATTAAATTAAAGATTGTCATAAAGGGCTTTTATATACGGAGAGAAAAAATAAGTTTCTTTGGTAATGAACACACTACTATTATAATAATTTAATTGGAATTGTTCTATATCTATACAAAATAATAACCACAAAATAATATTGAATACAATTATAAATTTGTCTATTCCATTCGTTGTTCAGTCCCACGAAAACAAATATATCCTAGAATATTTTTCGTTGTCTTGATCATAAGTAAATAAATTAATACAAGAAGACAACTAGATAACTATAAAACAAAAGTGGGCACATAAAATGCATTGTAAGAAGAGATGTTAGAATGAATGTGGTGCCACCAATACTGCAAATTAACAAAAAAACATTACAAAGAAACCTTCAAACTATGGAGAGAAAGAAATCCAGACTCCAGACTAAATATAAATGCAATCACTTTGCAAAACCAAAGAAGATTTATTGAGTAAAATAAAAAGATATCTGATCATGAACTTAAGGATATAGTAAATAATATTCAGATAACATTGGCAAATTATTCACAGAATACGACACAAAGGAGATTAAATAGCAATGAAATAGACTTAATAAGATATAGTGAAATATTCGAGAATACTCAAAACAACACTGCTAATACACAACTGTCTGTTGAGGGTCAATACATTGAGATTGATCGTGACAGATGTAGATCACAAAGAAAACCTTGGTCGAAAGATAAGATGTTAGAATTAATGTGGTGCCACCAATACTGCAAATTAACAAAAAAACATTACAAAGAAACCTTCAAACTATGGAGAGAAAGAAATCCAGATTCCAGACTAAATATAAATGCAATCACTTTCCAAAACCAAAGAAGATTTATTGAGCAAAATAAAAAGATATCTGATCATGAACTTAAGGATATAGTAAATAATATTCAGATAACATTGGCAAATAATTCACAGAATCAAAGAGGATTTAATGAATATAATAACCAAGTTATACAGGATGAAATTCAGGATATAACATTGGTAACAGATACACAAACTAATCTTCAACAGACAGAAGAAGATCAAACACTTGCACAAATACATATAATGATGCAACAAGAAGAACAAGTTTTAAATAGTGGTCCTAATGAGGTTTCAAATAATGTGAATCTAGAATTTAGGATTCACGAGAAAATTGTATAATATTTAGAAGTATCATTTGAAAATCGACCAAAACTTCCCAAACTCAAACCGAATCCTAATATCAACAAACATCTAAAAGATGGTAATCATGCTCTACAAAAACAGTTAAGTGAAAGGGGTAATATAGATTTATTATTCATTAACACATCAATTTACTGTACAGCGTATGTGTTAACAGAGATTATTAATAATATTACAATAGAAGACACAGTAATGCAACAAACAAGAAAAAACAAAATACCTGGATGGCAGATGAGAATTCAGTCAAAAATTAATATGCTTAGAGCGGATTTGTCCAGATTGACTGAATTAGAAAAAGGTAGTAGACTAAGATCTACAAAATGCCGTAAATATTTAGAAGAGACCTATTTAAAAGAAAAGACTAAAACTGTAAAAGAGGCCATTGAATATCTTAAGCAGAGATTAATGGCAGTTGCTCAAAGACTTCGTAGATATAAAGAAAGACAACAGCAATTCTTAGATAACAGAATGTTTGCACAAAATGGAAAAATGTTTTATAGAAAGTTAAGAACAAATAATCAATTAAACCAAATATGCCCTGATATGATTCAAATAGAAGCATATTGGAAGGGGATATATGAAAATTAAGTAGAATACAATAAAGAAGCTTTGTGGCTTGAACATATACCAAATGAGGATATAGTTAACATGGAATGGGTGGAATTTACAACAGAAGAAGTCAGCACAATTATAAAGAAAACGAACAACTGGAAAGCAACAGGCGTAGATAACATTCCCAATTACTGGCTTAAGAATTTAAATTGTGCACACAAACATATAGCTGAATATTACAATAAATTAATAGAGTATCCACAAGACATTCCTGTGTGGCTGGCTGCGGGTAAAACGTTCCTATTACCTAAGGATGGAGATTTGAAAGATCCAAAGAACTATAGGCCTATTACTTGTCTGAATACATTATATAAAGTATTCACAGCAGTGATAGCAAAGAGAATAAGTTTGCACCTTGATGAACATAATATAATGCCAGTAGAACAGAGAGGGTGTGCAAAAGGGTTCCAAGGATGTAAGGATCATTTAATGTATGCAAAAGCTTTGATAGAAGATTGTAAGAAATATAAAAAGAACTTAAACCTAGCTTGGATTGATTATCAAAAAGCATATGACAGTGTACCACATGACTGGCTTTTAAAAACATTAAAAATTCATGGAATACATAATAAAATAATCACGTTAATACAGAATCTTATGCTTTCATGGAAAACAACCATGCACTTCCGTACTTTGAACAAGACCTTGCAATTTGATGTAATAAATATAAATAGAGGTATTTACCAAGGAGACTCCCTATCACCTTTATTGTTCTGCTTAGCGCTCGCCCCACTCTCAGCACTCATTAGAAAAGCTTCAATAGGATACAAATTACAAGAAGCTAGAATACCTATAACACACCAATTATTCATGGATGATCTTAAAATAATAAGTAAGAGTGAGACTGAATTAAGAAAAGTTTTACGAGTTGTGAGAGAATTTTTTGAAGACATAAAAATGAAATTTGGGTTGAGCAAATGTGCAATGGCAACTTTACAAAGAGGAAGATTAATTTGGACTGAAAATATGATAATTAATGAAGAAGAAAATATACAGGCGTTGAATCCAGGAATGACTTATAAATATCTTGGGGTAGATGAGGGAGATGGAATAGACCATGTAGGAATGAAGAATAAGATTAAGAAGGAATATATCACCAGAGTAAGGAAAATAATGAAAACTAAACTTACCTGCAAAAACAAGTTCCAAGTGATTGGTATTCTGGCTGTACCTGTAATTAGATATAGTTTAGGTATTATTGATTGGACTTTAGATGAAATGAAACAGTTAGACAGAAAAACACGGAAGATTTTAAATATGTATGGACAGTTGCATCCAAGAGAAGACATCGAAAGATTATATATTCCTAGAAAAATGGGAGGAAGAGGTCTACAGCAGTTAGAATTTTTTTTTTATATAACAATATTCAACATTAGTCAATATATAAATAAAAAAGCACCTCAAGATCTAATTCTTCAAAACATTAAATCTCATGACAGTAGCTTACTCCCAAATAAATCAATACAAAAAAAGGCCATGAAAATTGAGAGCAAGATATACTCTAATATACAAAATAATGAAAGAAATGAAGATGTTGAAGATGATGAAAATATTAGAACATCATACAGCTTGAAAAAGCAAATAACCAAAAAAATGTATGAGATATTGGAACAAACCAATGCATGGACAAAAAATAAGAGACATGGAAAAAATTAAGTTTGATGCTATTGAAACATACAAATGGTTATGTGAGGGAAGAATGAAAGGAGAAACTGAGAGTCTTTTAGTTGCAGCGCAAGAACAAGCGATAACAACAAGATATATAGCCACTAAAATACATGGAACAAGAAATAATAAATTGTGTAGAATCTGCAAGAAAGAACATGAAACAATCCATCATGTAATATCTGGATGTGAAGAATTAGCCAAGGTTGAATATATGAGAAGGCATAATAACGTATTTAATCAAATTCATTTTTATTTATGTAAACACTATAACTGCCCGGTATCATCAATTAATTGGTATAATCACCATCCTGAAAAAGTATGCACGAGTGAAGATAAAATAACAACAATACTATATGATAACCCTATTCAGACTGATAGAACGATATTAGCCAATAGACCAGACATTGTAGTAAGGACAAAAGATAAAACTTATATAATAGAAATATCTATCCCTGCTGATGAGAACATCATTTCTAAGGATGCAAATAAACAATTAACATATAAAGATATTACCATTGAAATAAGCAGAACGTGGAATACCAAAACAGAAATAATTCCAATAATAATAGGAGCAACGGGATATGTAAGCCATGATTTCAGACTTAATGTAGAGAGATTACCTGGACATCACATTCCCTCTGAATTGCAAAGAACAGCGTTATATGGAACAGCTCATATAATAAGAAAAGTACTTACATAACATTCCAAACAAATATAATTCCCTTGAACCTGAGCGACGGTTTGTTGCTGGAACGAGATGAAATACCACTACCAGCCTATATAAATACTAAGACCTATCCTGACAATCTGGATGGCTGCCCATAACACCTGAGCATTATATCGACCGCGCCTAGCCTCCCTGAAATAGGGTGGCAGGTCAATTTTACCCTGGAGGGTAGTGTGACAAAGCGGATAATAATAATAATAATAATAATAATACATTTATTTGAGGCAAAGTTCAGCTAAAAGCTGCTCTTCCACTTAACCTCCTTATTTCAGCAGATACAGAAATATGTATATCGAGAAGTACATAATTATCTGACATGTTTACAACTAAATAATAACAATTATAACATACGTTTACACATTATGTATACATGGGGTTGAGAAAAATAAATGAACAATAACATAAGAGAGTTAGACTAAGAAAAATTTAAGGGTTATTATTGTTGAGTAGAGTAGTGCGTAATACTGTCTTAAATCTATTGAAGTTTACATTTTTTAAATTATTAGGTAATGAGTTATAGTGTGATGTAGAGCTATATGAAAAGGACCTTTCATAAAACTTGCTGTTGTGTTTTGGAATAGATAGAAGATGTTTATTTCGAATGTTGAAGGTGTGTAGATTTGTGGTTCTTTTTTGTTTTTCATTTAATTAATTAATTTATTTATTTATTTATGTTTAAGTACACAGGTAGACCATTATTTATGATTTTATGTATTAAAAAACTATGGTGTAGCTTTCTCCTATTTTCCATATTTATCCATTTAAGTTCTAAAAAAGCATGTGAGACAGATTGACCTGAACGTATGCCCAAAACAAACCGGGTACAAGAATTTTATACCTTCTGAATGCGTTTTGCAGATGCAACGTCTAGACATGGACTGTACACAGCGTCACCATAATTAAATAAAGATAAAATTAGAGAGTCCACAAGAGTTTTTCTCAATGCAGTAGAAAGGATACGTTTCATGGAGTATACAAATTTTAGAGAACCAAATGCTCTGCTAATGACTAAATTAGTATGTTTTTTGAAACGTAGCTCATTATCTATGATCATGCCTAAGATCTTTATGCAGCTTGATATATTTAAATTTGTACCAAGAATATTTATTTTACAATATTGCTCTCCTCATAACCTGTTGATCTTTTTACAAAATAAAATAGCTGTCGATTGAAGTTGATGTTTGAGTGATAAGTCTGTCATATAACTGATGTCTTGATTTCTTTGATCACAACTTGTAGTAAGGTCATTTTTCTTAAAGGATTTGTATAATATAGTATCATCTGCATAAAAATTATATGAGCTATGTTTTAAATGTCTGTCAAAATAACTTGTATAAGATTTTTTATGTATTTGGCAGCAAATATGAAGTTGATGTTACTACCGCATAGGCTGGAAATGAGAGTTTATTTAAGTATACGAATTATTACGTGTCCTTAAATCTAATATTTTTATACAACACAGTTTTAACACGTTTAGTTAGCAACTAACACATTTATTTATTGCTTGTTTTATTTCATAATATATAAATGTACTTAATAATTTTATATACTATTTACAGTATTTCAACACTTCTGAGAAAAACATAACTGATGTCTACAATGACAAAGAAGTAGATTACAAATACGAGACTATATTGACTGTGTATAACGTGTCTGAAGAGAATGTAGGCTTCTATTATTGCCACGGGACAAAGGTGAACTTCGACACCCCTAGGAGATCCACCAGGATATACATCTTCGTTTATGGTTCGTACCTAACTTATATGAAACATTCTTCTTGTACGATTGTACGTCCTATTCCTGGTTTAAACTTACAAACTTTTAATGTAAATTTAAGATCTCAAACTAGTAAATAATAACAACAAAGACAAAATTAATTGTCATCCAATACTTGGTGAAACAAGGTTTAATAAAAAATATAAAATAAACACTTGGCTATGTTTCACAAAATTCAGCCTCCAAGTCACCTTATGAGGGCATCGTCAGAGGCTGGCCAGCACAGTTAGTAACCATAGACGCGTTTCGCTCTTATTAGAGCTCATCAGTATGGTATAACTCACTTCTTCACCTAGAACAAAGTTCACGTGAAGAAGCTGGTGACGAAAAACTGTGCCAGCAGAGAATAAGATCTCTAACAAATAGGTAAGATGACATGAGAAGTTCTGTGGAACAGGTCATGCCATCTACCGAAAAAAAGGAAAGCTACGCAATAGCAATTTAAATAACAACAAAGACAAAATTAATTGTCGTCCAACACTTGGTGAAACAAGATTTAATAAAAAATATAAAATAAACACTTGGCTATGTTTCACAAAATTCGGTCTCCAAGTCACCTTATGAGGGCATTGTCAGAGGCTGGCCAGTGGAAATTTGCAGTTTTTAGGACATTTTCTAAAAAACTTGTCCAGTTGCTCTTATTGTTTTTGACTTCTGCAGTGTTGGTGATTTTAATATTGTTGAGTTTTAATAACTGGTTGTAACATACTCGTATTTTGACATGCCTATCACCCGGCATTAATAAAATTCTATGCCACCAGTTTAATATCTTCTTAATTATTTCTACTTCGAGATGATCTGTACCTGTCTCACGTCTGATGATGTAGTTTGGTGTCGTTTTTGACCTGAATAATATGTTTTAAAAGTATTGAACCACACCTTTTCAACGTTGTTGAATTGTGAGAAATCCCATACCTCCGCTCCATATAGTAAAGACGGAACTAGTATAGACTCGTACAATTTGATTTTTGTATCCCAGTAGTTCACCATTGGTTTCGATAAAGTGTTTTTCTTTGCCCCTGTTGTTCTAGCAGATTTTGTTAGAATTTATTTAGAGTTTTGATCTTGATGTAGTGAATGTCACGCCTAAGTATGTGTATCTTTTACCGAATGTAATTTCTTCGTTTTAACAGATGTGTATTATTTTCCGCGTGGGTGGTCCACCCTTATGAAAGTAAAGTATCTTGACTTTTTGTGCGATGATTTTTAGATGACGATTGTTGCAATACTGTGTAAGTGCATTCAGTTTTGTACGTCTGGCGTTGAGTGTGCGAGCATGACTATGTCATCTGCATATTGAAGAGATAGTATGTCGCTTGAAGGAGTAATGTGGTGTCCTTCTAGTTGGTTGTTTCTGATATGATTTTCTAAATCAGATATGTACAGTGCAAACAAGAGGGGACTAGTGCACTCCCCTTGGAGCACGCCTTTTGTAATTTGTATAGTCTCGGATAACTCATTATTAGTCATAACCTGTAGTGTTGCATCTTTGTATACCGGGTGTAACACGAAAAGTGAAACATAGGCGTTCAACATGGCAAATTAGTTTTTCCGTGCGCATTGCTTCCTTAATTATTTTAGGAAAAAATGTTTCATATCTAGTTGGTTCACATTTTTTTTGAATTAATATTAGTTTTGTTCTTTTTCATGTCTGCGGTACGTTTTTTTGTTTAAACAAGTTTAGCATATTTATAAGGTATTTTTTCCACTCTGCAGATAGGTTTTTTAGTTGTTCGATTATTATATCATAAACAAGCAGTGGGCGATGGTGGTTGTGTTTGCTCCGCGTGTTCTATTTAAAGTGATTTGGTGTCCTTAAAACGTTTTATTTTAAACTATTTTTAGTGTATGAAGTCGGGGGTTTGTATGGTTTTCACCCCATGTCACCCCTCGCTCGTTACTCCAATATTCACCCACTTTAGGGTGATTTTTAGTGCCGTGTAACATCCATCGATTTTGTTTTATTTTCTGTACAAACAAACTCTACTCTGCCGTTATAGTTTTGAAGTGACGGAAAGGTGTCTTACGCAGGTAGGCTGTGTCAAAGTTTAAGCGTTATAGCTTATCTGGTTCGCGAGTTACACTTTTGTGACATAGTCGCTCTATGCTATTTTCGCATGACCAGGAGGCTTATTTCCAAATAATCTCGGGGTTTGATTTTTTGCAGGACTAACCCTCACAGCCTCTAGACATCTAGCCGTCCCATCGGTTTATCCTTTTTTTTTCATAGGGTAGGAGAGAATGCTCATGCACACCCGACATGATGCCTGCGGCAGCGCATGCCCCCTTGCGGGTCAGGGTAGTGTGGGACTTTAACCCACTAAACTCTCCCTTCCCTATCCTCGAAATGGTATGGCACCTTGTAATAAGATTCTTCGCTACCATTGGTTCATTTCCTTTGCTTATCTTCTTCATGTCCTTTAGTTTCCCTTTAATTTGCTCGTCGCCCCTCTCTTTCTCTCTGTTCTAACCTCTCGTCCTCTAGTTTGGTCTTCATTATAATCATTATCATTTTATCTATGTTTTCCCAGTTTTCCTTGCGTTCTAGCATTAGTTTTATCATATTATTCGTATTTATTTCGTTCTTTACCTTTCTACTAGCTTCATCCCTGTATTCCGTGCACCTTCTGCATAGGAAGAGTGTGTGCTCTGGGCTATCATTTTCATTGCAGTATTTACATTTTGAGTGTGTTGCCTTTCCAATTCGAGCCAGGTAGGTTTGGAAACATCCATGTCCTGTAAGAGCTTGTGTGTTATAATAGTTCAGTTCCCCGTGGTCTCTTTGTATCCATGGGGTTATATCCTGCATTAATTTCTTCAACCACGTATTTTCTACTGTCTCCCACTTAGCTTGCCAGCTTCTAATAATGCCTTCTCTGATTTTCAGTCGTTCTGTTGGGTTTTTCTCGTTTCTATTTAATGTTCTCTCTTTTACCATGAGCTCAACGGGCGGGAGCCCTGCCAATATACCTATTGCCATTGTGGGGGCTGCCCTGTAAGCTCTTGTTATTCCCAGGCATAGCTTTCTATAAGTTGATGTTGCCTTTTGTCTGTATTTTCCTATATTCATTGCTCTTTCCCAGACCGGTGCTGCGTATAGAAGAGTTGATAGTGCCACTGTTGCCAGTAGCTTCCTCTTTGAGTCTGTTGGTCCGTCTACGCGTGGGTACAGCCTCTGAAGCGCGTTTATTACTTTTGTTGTTTTTTCTGCTGCTTTTTCCACATGGCATCCAAAGTTATGGAGTTGGCTAAAGTGAATTCCTAGGTACCTAATTTGTTTCTTGGGTTTAATCTCCATTCCCTCCATTGTAAAAGTTATACTCCCTCTCATGCGCTTCTTGCCGATGAGCATAACTGCCTCCGTTTTCTGGGGCGCCACCTTCATCCTTCGTTCTGTCATCCAGCAAGATATTTGGTCCAGTGTCGCGTTTACTTTTTCCCTCAGTATTTCCAGATCCCTATCGACTGCTACCACTGCCAAGTCATCTGCAAATGCGACTAGTTGGATTCCTGTTCGCGTTCGCATTTCTAACAGACTGTTGTAAAAAATGTTCCATAAAAGGGGGCCTAGTACTGACCCTTGTGGAACGCCGCATGTCATTTGATATTGTCCGTATTTACTAATAATCCATCTATCTTCAAGGTAGGATCCTATCAGCTTTTGAAAGTAGATGGGCGTATTGAAGTCTCGTAGGGCCTTCTTTATTTCGCTCCATGGCACTGTATTAAACGCATTACATACATCCACTGTAATCAGTACGCAATATCCTCGAGTCTTGGTTTTCCTTCTTTCCTTGTCCGCTATATTTGTTACAATTTCCATAGCTTCGAGGGTAGATTTCCCTTCTTGGAATCCAAATTGGTTTTGGTGTAACAGCTTATTTTCATCTATGAAGATCTTCAGTCTTGTGGCAATTATGTGTTCCATTACTTTGCTTGTAGTTGGTAGCAAGCATAGCGGTCTGAACGATGATGGATCTGTATAGTCTTTCTTTCCTGGCTTCGGGATTAAGACCAGTTCTGCTATTTTCCATTTGGGAAAATTCCCGACAAAATTATATTATTTACGACTTGTATCATGATGTCCGGTTTGTTTCTTATAACGTATTTTACGGCCTCCGGTGGTATGCCGTCTAATCCGGGGGCTTTTTTGTTTTTAATTTTCCTTCCTGCCGCTTGTAGTTCCTCCTCAGTAATTAGTTTAGTCGTATTGTCGTTTTCTCCTACGTTCCACTGGTGTGGGCTTGTGTTTTGGAAATAATATTTCAATTGCCTTCATAGTTGTCTCTTCATCCGGTGTTATGTTGTCTCCTATCTTTGTCCGCTTGACAACTAGTTGGTACGCGTTTCCCCATACATCATTTTCTATTTCCTGGATGAGTGTTTTCCATTTGTTTTTTTTTTGCTTTGTCTAATACTGTTGTTTAGTTCTTTTCTGGATTCTTTATATTGCGCTTTAAGTTCCTCTTTTCTTTCTTGGTTATTTGTTCTATTACTCCTGGTGTACCGTCTACGAGCAGCGTTGCTTTTCTGTCTAAGCACTCCGATTTCCGGAGTCCACCAATACACGCTTTTCTTTTTGGGATTTTTGTTTGTCCTTCTCATGGTTCTGTAAAGCATTTAAATTTAGATGTATATATAAGGCTTTATTTTATTTAGATATAACAATAATAACATTGAATTTAGAAATATATAATATAGAAGATGTGTACACTTTTAAATTTGAAAGAAGAATGAAAATAAATAAATAGTTGACAGAAAAGTAAACATAAACAATAGAGTAATAATTAGAAGTTACTTGGAGACGAAATAATGTAACGTCGCCAAACTATTTGATAGCGACGCTACATTACTCCCCCCTCAAGAAAAGAAAAGAGAGGGAAAAGAAAGGACAATAAAAATGTTGTGCTCAACATCTAAAATGTTAAATTTAATGTGTGAAAGATAAGAATAAAGAGATAGTGAACAATACATTGGATAAATATAATCCAGAAACGAAGAAACTAAAAGAATGATAATTTCAACGGAAAAAGTTAAGTAAAAATTGCTGAAAGGGGTTATTGAGAAGGGATGAAATTATCAAGAATTAATTAAAACATTACTGAAAGAATTTAAGAAGTATTAGTAACACTAGATTGGCTTTAAACTAAATGTCACACAACACAACATTGATATTGATGAAAATGGAAAGGAAATAGCAAGAAAAAGCACGTAACACTTACAGTAATGTAGTGTTTGGTGATGTTCAAAATGTGTAGCAAAAGTAATAATAGTAATAATAAAATTGTCTAATCAAGTAAGTCTGATTAGTTGATTGTGTTAGCGTACGTGCAAGTGAATAAATGAATGTGTTACGTGTTGAAAGAAAAGAAATAGAAAAACAGTTATAGTTACATTAAATACTTAACAAAATAATATAAATTAAAATGTTCATATTTCTTGAAAGATGGGTAGACTGGCAGAGCTGGAAGGACTGGTAGAGTTGGGAAGACTGGTAGAATTGGGAAGACTGGTAGAATTGTAGAGACTGGTAGAATTGGAGAGACTGGTAGAAGTGGGTAGACTGGTAGAAGCGGGTAGACTGGTAGAAGTGGGTAGACTTGAAGGAAATCAGGAAACGTTGGGCACTTTGTTAAGCACTATGACATTCGCGGCACTGAGTTATGTTTATTTTTTGTTCTTTTTGTTGGGGGTCACCAATGTAAAGCATTTAAATTTTGATGTATATATAAGGCTTTATTTTATTTAGAAATATATAATATAGAAGATGTTGTACACTTTTAAGTTTGAAAGAAGAATGAAAATAAATAAATAGTTGACAGAAAAGTAAACATAAACAATAGAGTAATAATTAGAAGTTACTTGGAGACGAAATAATGTAACGTCGCCAAACTACTTGATAGCGACGCTACAGTTCCCTCACACAGTTTGGTGAGTTCCTGTGTTAGTTCGTTGCTGGTTTGGATCTCCTGTAATTCTGAGATCATTTCCTCTGCTTTTTTTCTCGTCAAAAGTATTTGCTTTCCATTTATTTCTGTTTCCTTGCGATTTTTCTTGTGGCTTGGTGTCTAATATATCGAAGAATATGAATCTATGCGGGCTACCCGATTCTTCATCTGCATCCACTCTCCAGTTTAATATTCTTTGATATAGGGTACTGGTGCACGCCATTATATCAATGTATGACGATCCATTCGCATTTGAAAAAGTTGGTGTAATTCCATCGTTACATATTATTAGATTGTGTTTAAACAGCAATTCTGAAAGTATTATACCTCTTCGGTCCGTCCTCGTTCCTCCCCATTCCGACGAGTGTGCATTAAAGTCGCCAGTCAGGACAGTTTCTTTTTTGCAGGCTGTCATTTGTTGGTCAATTTCATTTATTATATCTTCAAATGCTGTTATCGTGCAATTTAGGCTGATATAACAGGTATAGAATTTAATTCCTTCTGTCTCAACCCACGCGAAGGAGCTGCTTGCCCATTTGTTTGTTATTTTTGTCTGTTGTAGCAGTTTTATGCCGCAATCTCGTTTGCCTTGCCCGTCCGTTGTAATCCACCCATTTTGGTTAGTGGTTACTCTTACGTTTGGCTCTGTTGCCATAATTAGGTCTATATTGTGTTTGTTTGCTAGCATCAGCGCAGCATCATGTGCTGCGACGGAGCGGTTAAGGTTAATCTGAATTATTTTCATTTTGGTTCTGGACTGTTTCTGTACCTGTCGCGTGTAGTTGGCGTCGCTACTTCTGTTTGAGTTTGTTAGTGGTGTATGACTAGTCATCTTTGAGCTTATTGGCGTCCTCCGCGCGTTTTCTTGTCTCCTCCTTCTTTTCCATGATTTCTACCTCTGGTACCTTTTTAAATTTCTCTTTAGTCCCCACTAGTGATTTCCGCCTATTTAATTTATTATTTCTTTTATCTCTTACTAATTTCCTGAAGAGCGGGCATGCCATAGTGCCTGTCGTGTGCCTATTGTCTTCTAAACATGAGAAGCATGTTGCCTCTTTTACACATTTAGATTCTCCGTGTTTCTCTTCTCCACATTTACTGCACTTATCTCTTCTGTTTGGTCCCTCACATGTTGCCGCTCGGTGACCAAATTCTAAGCATTTATAGCATTGCACTATATTAATTCGTTCTCTCAGGTAGCATCGGTTTACTACTATTTTTATTGTTTCCTTTGCAAGTAGTTTTTGTGCCAGGTCTTTGGGAGCCTTAATTATAGTACTTCTTTTGTTATTTTGGTAGGTATTTCTGATTTCTCCTATTTCTATTTGACTTGTTTCTTCCCCTGTAAGAGCTTCACATATCGCAGTATTTATTTCTTCTTTCGTAACTAGCATGTCCATCCCTGTTAGGTACAGTATTGACTTGGGCTTTCTTTCCGCCGTTCGGACATTTATATTTATATTTCCCTTTATTTTTTTTGCTATAATGGATCGGTTTATCCTACTGTGTTTTTATCGTCCTCTTTTAAATATCCTCTCACGATTTCAGAATTTGCATACTGGTTAATTAGTTTTGAAACGACTAATTTCCTGTCTCGATCTGTAAATAATCTAAATTAAACTATATGGTTTACATCTTTCATGTCAAAATTAAATTTATATATTGTAATTCTTTACTTTTGGCAAGCTAAACTATTTTAGGTATCCTCAGGGCGGATTACCCCGCATCATTTCAACCGAGTTGCATATTTTCATGTTTTTGAGAAAAGTAATTTTTTCTATTTGTGTGAAACCAGTAATAAGACCTGTGAAGTTGTTGATAAGAATAAATCTCTCGATATTTCTTCTAAAATAAATGAACTTCATGATAATTATACGAAATCAATGCAAATCTCAAATGATAATAATTGTCGTAAACTTTTCGAATTGTTGCAATCTTCATTAGTGAGCAAAATAGAGTCTATGTTTGAATCGTTCAAAAATGAATTGCTTAAAGACAATGAGAGCAAAATGTCTAATATTAAAAAATCTATCTCGAATATTCCCATTCCTAGTTCTGAAACACTATCTTTTGCTTCTGTAATCAAAAACAGAAATGTGGAGCCTTAAATCATAGTGAAGCCCAAATCAGGAACTCAAGATACAAGTATTACAAAGTCTGACATGTTCAGATCCCTCAATCCTGTTGAAAATGATATCCAACTGACCAATATTAAACATGCTAGTAATTTCAGTAAAATCCTCGAATCTATTTTACATGCAAGAATCTATAATCAGGTATGTGGTATAATTTCGTGTAATCAACACGGTTTTATGAAAGGCAGGTCGACAGTCACGAATCTTATGTGTAAGACACAGTTAATTTCTGAAGAAATGGATCGACAAGGACAAGTGGATGTCGTGTACACGGATTTTTCGAAAGCCTTTGATAAATTAGATCATTCCCTTCTTCTACAGAAACTTAAACTCGTCGGCTTCTCTGACTCTCTTTTACAGCTTGTCTCATCATATCTCCACAACAGATATCAATTTGTTAATATACAGGGATTTCAGTCTGACTATTTTCTGCAAAAATCTGGTGTACCCCAAGGATCAGTTTTAGGGCCCCTATTTTTTAACATGTTCATTAATGATATTACGGCTAACATTGACGTTGAGCACTTACTATATTGAGATGATCTAAAACTGGTATGTGTCATTTCTTCAGTTGATGCTTGTCTAAAGATGCAAAGAAATTTAGATATAATTTTCAGTTGGTGCTGTAGCAACAAACTTTACCTGAATATCCCTAAATGCCATTGTATGACTTTCTCAAAAAAATTAAATCCGAATCTTTTTGATTACTCTATAAACAATTCTGTTTTAGGCAGGCCTGATACGATAGTAGACTTAGGAGTCATATTTGATTCTAAGTTATCTTTTTCTAAGCACATTGAATTAAAAGTATCAACTGCCCTGAGGTGCCTTGGTTTTTTTATTCGTAATTCTAATTCGTTTCCCGCAACAAATACATTACGTCTATTATTTGTGACTTTGGTTCGTCCTCACCTGGAGTATTGCTCTTTAATATGGAATCCGTTGTATAGTAATCAAATTGAGTCATTAAAGTATGTTCAGAGGAAGTTTCTGAAATTTGCGACTTTCATCCGGGAAGAATATTATCCTCCTAGAGGGATATCGCAATCCTTACTACTGGATACATTTCGGTTAAATTCACTCGAGCAGAGGCGACATATTGTTGCTGTAACATTTTTACACAAAATTATTCACAATACAATTGATTGCATATTCATCATGAGTAGAATTTTGTTTCAAGTTACCAGAGTGTCATCCAGATATAAGAACGTTTTCTACTTGCACACGGCAAGAACTCTTATGCTATCGAAGTCACCAATTTATCAAATGATTAATTCTTACAATGTCATTGAGGATGAAATTGATATTTGTCATAACAACATTAATGATATAAAGAAATCTATTACTTCTTTCTAATCCTGAGTTTCTTCCTTACCCTAGAATTGGGCGTTTGCCTGTTGGGTAATGTATTACTAATAATAATTATTATTATTATTATGCCGTCTAAACTGGAACCGTTTAATAGGATCAGGTTCTCTTCATCGAGTGTCTCTAGAAGGTTTTTTCCTTTCTTATTCAAAACACGATCGTTCGTGGATCATGAAGCAGTGAAACAAGTGCCGCGAAATAACATATTGTCCATTTGATTTTTATCAGCCACTCTGGCGTTAGAGTCACCGTAAACAATCAGAGCATAATTGGGGTAGAAATTAATTAATTTTTCTAGACTTTGTGAAAATAGATTCAACAGAGTCAGAAGAGAAGTAGGTCACTCCAAGTATTAAGTCCTTTGTTTTGTTTTCAATCTTTAGAAATATCCAATTAAGTTCTTTACCACGATGTCTATTTTTAGTGATGTTAGGTTTGCAAAGATTAGGAATCCGCCAATAGCTCTACCTTTGCAGGCTTGTTTTTTGGCTTGTTGTTCGTATTTTAAGTATTTTTTTTAGGAATGGTGGATTTTCTTTTAATTCGAAGTTCAACCAAGTTTCTATTAAACATATAATTTCGTGCTTTAGAATTAACTTTTCATCATCTAAAGTGAGTCGGTGTAAGTTGTTGTATCCTTGTATGTACCATAATAGTTTGTTATTTGTACTAATTATATCCTTTGCGTATTTTTTATACTTACTGAGTCCTTTTTCTGGTTAGAATATGTTTGTCCAGTGGAATATCTTTTACTTGTAAGTTTTTTGATTTTATAGACTTACCAGCTGTTTTGGGCGTAATCCTTCCTGAAATTGTGAGTACTGACTTGAACTTGCTTGGTGTTCTGTTGACGATGCGGGTCTTACTGTAGTTATTGGGTTTATATTATTTTGTGAATTTGTGTATTTGTTTTCTTGAAATAAGGTGCTTGATTGATTTGTTTCCTCCTCGGTTTCTGATCTGTCGAGTGCACTTAGAGATATGGACAGTCTTTTTTGTCTTAGTTGTTGTCAGTATGAAGCGTTTTGTTGTGGATTGCAATGTTGTCTTCAAAATCAGGTACGCCGTATTTCGAACCAATTATGAATAGCAGATTACCCGTCGCTCTTTGCATTAAATAGGTGCTGTTTTATTATTCTTCGCTCTTGCAAGATTTTTTGATAATAGACTCTGTCTACGTTGATTTTTGTATGTTTTTGAATTGTTTGGCACCTTGCAATATATCGTGTGTAATTCGTTTTGAGTTTAATTCTACTAGCGTAGGTATAATTTTGTTTGCAACTGGTTTTCCAATTCTCTTTATTTAATCTATATTAGCTAGAGATATGTAATTTAGATTTAATTTTTCGTGTAATAATATTATTAGTATGAAGTTATCAATTTTAACTTTTAGAGAATCTATTTGTTTATCTTGCTCCAAGATTTTCTGTTCGAGGTATTCGTATTTACTTTTGTGATATTCTGATATCTTTGCCAAGGTGTTATTTATTATGTTCAGTGAAGACTGAAACTTTTCTCTTAGAGTGTATAGGTTGTAATAATTTATTTATGACTTCAAGCGATGCCATTTTTGTTTAGATTATTACTACAGTTGGGAACACTGATAGAAGTTAGACAGATATGCTCGCGCGCGACGAATGCTGTCACTGTACTGATTATTATTAAAATTTACACTTATATCGATAAAACAACTATGTTTAGTATGAATATTACACTTTACAACTTTTAAATTTAAAGCAGAAAAAATCCAAGTTTACACTCTACATATATATATATATATATATATATATATATATATATATATATATATATATATATATATATATATATATATATATATATCCTCCTTCATTCAAAAGAGTTCTCAAGGCCCACCTTGTTGACAAGAGCTATTACTCTGTAAACGATAACCTTAATGGATAAATATTACTTATAGAATAGAAATTGTATTATACATGCACTTGAATAATGTACCACCTTGTAACTTTTAAATTTTGTATATTGACGCTTTCCAAAACTTGTACTGTTATTGTGGAAATAAAACATTATTATTATTATTATATATTTTTTAACAAAATAATCAGAAGAATACTAGTCTGTGCTAATTGTTCTAACAATATGAATTATTGGGTTGGTATATAATATGCTAGCTATTGATGTCATATTAGTGTAGTCATTATTGGTTGGGTACATTGAGGCGATGTAGCTAGAGTTGTCATTACATTAGTTAGAGTGCTTGTCACTAGGTTGAAGCCTCCGCTTGTTGATCGCATCTCCTGCAAATTTAATTTTGTCTGTGTGTTTTTTTTAAACTTATTATTTATTTTCACTAGAGTTGGTAACACTGCTTTTGTTCAGAGCGCGTGAACACCCAACGCCCAGTGGCGCGCGCACCTGACCGAACTTGTTCACTTAACCTTGAATTTTGGTCTCACTGTTCTGTAAAACTAAGATTTTTATTGTTTTGATGCGGTCTTATTAATTTTTATTTGCATTTTTGCTTCACTGGTCACTATATATCACAGTTGTATTATAAATAGTCTTTATTCTATATGAAATAGCAATCAGATTTTTAACACAAAAAATAACATGTGTTGATTTCACTGTTGCCACGACACTACTGGTTTGTTTTGTTGTGATAGTTTTTTCGTTTGAGTGCCTTTTTTTGATTTGTTTGTAATATCTGCATCCTTTATAGTTAGCGGGATGGTTTTCCCTGCAATTAACGCATAAGACAGGTTCGCTTTTAAGTTTTAGACATTTACTAAACTGATAATTTCCAGCACTATTGTGGCATTTGGAATCCATTCTGCAGAAGTTTTTGGTATGACTGTATAATTGACAGTTACTGCATTGCGGAATGTCTTTACTGGTACGTCTTAGTTCAACTGTAACGATAGCATGGAACAACTTATTTAAATTGAAGATTTCTAATGAGGTGTCGCATTTTTTTAGTTCGGCTACACAAACTGGCATACGGTATTTAAATTTATTTATTAGTCTGACGACTTTTGATACTGGGTATGATAGGTTTATTAGTTTTACTTTGATTTCGTTCTCTGTTAATGAAATTGGTATATTTTTGATAACAACTGATATTTGTTGATCATCGTGTGCTGTAAAGGTATAAAATTTAAATTTTTGTGAGTCATAGTATCTTGTTAGGATTCTGAAGTCGTTTATGGTTGTAGTGTTTATTTTCATTCCGTTAGGGCCATTTTGTTTTGTTGTGAATTCATTTGATAGTAAGGATTTTATATCTTTGAGGATAATTGTTAACTTCGTTTAGGAATATAGGGCGAATTTTGATTGTTTGATTTTGATTGGATGATAATGTTTGGATTTGATTGGATGATGTGCTTAGGTCGTCCATATAGTTTCTTAGGGTAACATAGCGATTTTGGGTGAGGACTGGGATTTGTGCTTGGTATTTTTGGTTGCGGTTATCAATCTGCAAGCGGGATTTACGTTATTTGTGACTTTCAGTACGGAATTGTGGTTTATTACCTTCATCGGATTTTGATGATTTTTCCTCTTCTATGTTTTCGGTTTCGTTGTTGGGATTGAGAATTTTGGTGATGTCCATTGTCATAATTGTGGGTGAGGCCGGCGGGGGCGTCGCCCCGGCCCCTTCCATGTTGTTTGACGCCAGTGAGTGTAAGTTTAGCACTTTGTTTAACACTTTGCTTAACACTTTGTTTGTCTTATAATGAAAGATTATTTTATTATTTGGTTAGAAATTACCTAATTGATTAGCGCGAGCTCGCACGTTTGTTCCGTGCCCTTACTCGAGCGATTGTAATATTAAATGTTTTCCTAGAATTCGAAAATGTTTAATATATGTTTTTTTTAGATGACAATTATTTAGCTATAAACACTTCTAAAATAATCACATACGTGATAAGTTTCTGGCACAAGCTTGTTCCGTGCAGACCTACTACTCCAGATATAAACATCACTCTCACTTGTGGTGATACCGAAATGCAAGAAAGAATGTCAGTAAATCCAAGCAACTACACTGTAGAACAGCAGCTTCAGGAATTTGTGGTAAGTAATACATACATGTGAATTAGATCAATACTTTAAATTATTGAAAATCATTATATTTTAACAAACGTGTGTAAGGAAACCCATATTATGTATTTATACTAGAGATGGGCGAATATCATCCGCGAATAGTCGAATGCCGCGAATATTGACATTATTCGATATTCGAGATTTTCGAATAATAACGTCAGTATAGCGAACATTCGAATACCTCGAATATCGCGCTATATGTTGACCTAAATTTTTGACTATGTTTTTCTTTATCATTTGTACATAAACTTAAAGCTATTACAATACTTTGAAGTTATTAATAACAAAGATATTATGTTTCAAAACCATGAAGACGTACCATATTTCAAATTTGTTTTTCGCCAACATCAGCCCGTACGTTTCGCCTTAAATTTGAAGTTTTCGTCTTTTTCTTTTTTGTTTGTACTTTTTGTTTTAATTTTATTTTATCTTAACAATTTCATTCAAATAATGAAAAGGAGATAATTAAATAATTATTAATAATAAATATATTAACTTTTAGGAGTATTCGAATATTCGAGTACCTCGAATATTCGAGATCTGATTAATATTCGTATTCGATATTCGAATTCGAGAAATTTGATATTCGCCCATCTCTAATTTATACTGGAATTTAAAAACTATAAACTATAGTTGCCCAATTATTGTGATTGTGTTTTCAGAAGAAACAATAAAATGTCTACCATACGATTGTTACCTAATTAAATTAAGTTTTTTTTTAACGAAAATAGGCATTCTGAACAGTACTGAGTACCCAATAATAGAGAAGCACAATACACATAACTAGTATATAGCAATAAGCAAAGTACCAAGAGTATAAGAATAAATTTTAATAAAATAACATTAAATAAATACATGAAATTAGAATAAAGTACAAATAATATCTCTAGTAATAATAATAATCATATTAAAATTAATTTAAATAATTCGAGTAATATATGTCGTAAATTTTTGTGTATTACTTGGAAAAATATCAGGAAACAATATATAATTTGAAAAGTTCAAATATAATAGTTATAATCTATTCATTGCAGAATTCGTTCTTTGGATATTACCAATAAATAATTCATTTAAACCAATAATATAAGACGGAACGCAAAATAATATTTGAGGCAAAAGTTGTGGACAATCTATTACATATCTAATAAAGTTTTTGGTTTAAGTTTTGTCAATTTATTTATTTCGTCGTTTCGGTACAATAAATGTGCACCTTCGTCAGGAAAGAAAATAATAACTATAAATCGTACCTATATACAAGTAACTAAGAAACGAGTAAACAAGTAATTATAATTTCTTGATTTTTTTTTCAATTCACATTTGTTCACGTTATTCTTTTTCTTGTAAATTCCAATAGCTTCTCTGATTAATCGACCATTCGTATATTTAGGCCTGGCAACAATTTTTGTATCTTCAAATTTAAATTTGTGCAGAAATCGTATTGCAGGCAGAGCAATAAAAAATTTCACAGAGTAATATATTTGATGGGGCGGTCATGTTTGCTAAATCTTATTAAAAATGTTCTTCCTGTTTATCCAACATAAACTGCACCGCATTCGTAAGGAGTACTATATATTCGAGGAGACTGTTTTAATAATTAATTAGGAGTGCTAAAAACTTTTTCCATATGTTCGAATAATATTTTTAAATGATTGAATATCATATTTTTATGAACGTATGTACAGGGAACTTTTCACCCATACTATGGATTCACACTCGAAACCCGAAACTCTAGAGTATGGTTATTCAATGCTTGTGAATGTACCTTTAGAAGAAACAATAGAATGTCTACCATACGGCTGTTACCTCGTATTGGGGGTAAGTAATAATTCGTATTCGTATTTTTATTATTTATTTAGGTGTACTTAATGTTGTCATTCACTTGCACTTTACATCTATTAACATAGATAAATTAGAATAATGGGGAGAGTTTCTTAATGCGTACTGCTCAACTAAATTGAAGCAGCTAAGATTTTCTTTACAGTATTACCATTATAAATGTGAATCAGTGTCGCAAGCTGTTAAAAATGCTTTAAATTCGCTTCCTGATCTGAAATGGATATGCGGCAATTGTCAGTCTTCGTCTACATCATTACCCTTGACGCTTGATTCTAAATCGCCAATCACTCTAAGAGACACTTCAAATGCTAATCAATACATCTTATCCGATGTTATGGACTCCCTCACTGAACTTAAGCGGTCGGTTGAATTCTGCTGTAACAAAATTGACGATTTCGAAGCCAAACTGAAAACGATCGGGAATAAAGTCGCAGTTATTGATACGTTGCAGTTTGAATGTGATATGTTAAAAACTAAAGTTGCTGATTTGGAACAAAGAACTCGCTTAAACAACCTTGAAATTGTTGAAATTCCTCAAAAACAAAATGAATGTTTAATTCAAGTTATGAAGAAAATAGGCGCAAAAATCAAATGTCCAGTTACTGAAAACGATTTCGATGCCATACATCGTGTTACACCCTTCAACTTTGCTCAGTTTAAAACCAAAAATAAAATTGGGCGCTTTATATCTGAACTAAGGAAGGATGATTTTTTAGCCTGTGCCCGGAGATTCAAATAATGGAATACGACCCTCATTGACTTTTCTGAGATGCTTCACTCTGCAAGCGCGTTTTACTTCGAAAATATGACTCTGTTTTTTTACATTTGACACCTGTTAGAATTGACACCGGTCTCTCCTACTTTCCTAACAATCATTTGATTTATTGTTTCTACGATCACTACTGGGGGTACAAAATATAAATCCTTGTCACCTAGTTTGTAAATATGTTCCCTAAATATTAATTTATCGTGTAAATAAGATGGACAACCAGTTAGTTTTATTTTGTACGTAAGAGAAAGATAAAAAATCTTTACGCGATCATCAATATAATTTAGATTTGCAAGAGTACGGTAA
Organism: Pterostichus niger; assembly: GCA_947425015.1. Taxonomy (NCBI): domain Eukaryota; kingdom Metazoa; phylum Arthropoda; class Insecta; order Coleoptera; family Carabidae; genus Pterostichus; species Pterostichus niger. The sequence goes on along the minus strand of OX380343.1, from coordinate 21,399,521 downwards.
CTAGAAATATGGTCATATTTGCGAATACCATATACGAAGCGCAGACAACAGTTTTGAAAGAGAGTAATTTTATGTTTACTGTTTTGCGTCAAATTCGGTACATAAACGCAGGCGCAATAATCTAATATAGGAAGTACCAGGGAATTAATAAGTCGTAATTTAATATCACAAGATAGAAGATTACGATATTGGTACACGTGTCTTAGTTTTAGCTTGGGCGACACAAATATTTTTGCTAATAAATGTTCACGAAAATCTAAGTTTTCATCTATATACATGCTATGACCTTTTACGACAGAACTTCGCTTAAGTATCACACCGTCAAGAACCAAATTGGGCATTTCATTAGATCCAAAAATTATAAGTGCAGATTAATCTGCATTGATTTTTAGCCCATTATCCTTCACCCAAGAGACTATATTGTTAAGATCTGTATTAATTGCTTCACTCATATCTTTAATATTATTACGGTTAACAGTGCCTAGGAACTGCGTATCGTCAGCATAGGAGTGAGCGGAACAGAAATTCATTGTAGAGGGCATGTCCGCGACATACAGCAGGAAAAATAAGGGGCCAAGAATAGATTCTTGGGGTACACCTCTCTTTAGTGTAAAACTCTTTGAAGTAGAACAATGTTTATCCAATGACATTTCGACTTGAAAGCTTCTGTTACTGAAGTAACTACGACACCACAGAATAGCGTTTTCGCAAAACCCATAATATTTTAATTTTGCTAATAGCAAATTATGATCCACCATATCAAAGGCCTTAGAAACGACTATCTGAATCAGAACTGTAGCTTCCGATTTATCATAATAGTTAATAACAGAGTCGATCTTGTTTAGTAAACATGTATTAGTGCTGCAACCTGATCCAAATCCAGACTGAGTTGCAGGAAGAATGTTTTTATTCAAAATAAACTGCATTATTTACTCATAACATATTTTTTCAAAGACCTTTGACAGGGTAGGTAGAATGCTTATAGGGTGCAAGTCATCAAAAGATGTTGAATAGTTCACTTTAGGTATAGATTTAACTAGCGCTGCTTTCCATATATTTGGTACAATGCTTTCTAATAAACTAGTATTAATGATGTGGGTGACATAATCAATTATTTTTGGTAAAATAATGCGTATTGTTACAGTTAGATTTAGGATTCACCCCATCGTTCATTTTCATCATCATTATAATCACCTGAAAATCATACCATTAGTATTGTAATTCATTCTTGACTACATCACATCCTTTTTTTTTGTACTTACCTTATGTCTGCTCTATTTCTATTCAATCACCTGTGTTATCATTTAGTCATCTGTCAAATTTCGCCTTCACCTTCTTTTGACATCTCTGGTGCTGCACAACGGCAAGTCAGGACACTAGTTATTTACGGCAGCGTATGCAACTGTTACTGCTATGCTGTCGTACAATTCGACGATGAACGCCTTGCAGGGGTAGATGACACTTTTTTTGGTATTTAACTTGATTTTACTTGTCGCCGGAAATGCGTTTAATTTTAAAGGTTTTAATAAATTTTTTTCACTGTTTAACCAGTTTTGAGCGAAAGAGCTGTGCGACATATTTTTTTGCAAATTCGCGATAGTTTAAAAACGAAATTGCCCAGTTTACTGGATCAGCGTCGCTACCGCTCCAAGAGATTAATAATTAAAGTAATTATTAAGTACGGAATATTCCGGATCATTGTTCGCTTCATAAAATTCACTTCAAGCCGCATACCAACTCAGGTAATTTACTAGTATAGTTTCCTTAAATCGTTTATTTTAAATTCAATACATTAACAAGTGTCATCAACTATGCAAGTCGTCTAATCTAGGTTTTGTTTTCAGGCTTTTCATTTTCATTCCTATTCTCACACAGCTAAGCCTTATCATTTTATTTTACATTATTGTATATTTGTTATTTCCGCTCAGTACTCACGACTGATAATTCTTACCTGTAACGCTATTGTAAGAAGTCTAGTCAAGCTACGGCTGTTGGCACCATTTAGTTTATTTATTTATTGTTGCACCAGTGTTGTGTAGCTCGTGCTTCGTGGTAGTAGTAGGATTGATTGAGAGTTCAGTATTGTCGGCTACCGTCGTATACATCGCAGGTACCTCCGATTCATCGACGTTCGTTGCGCCGTATTGTTTCAGTTTTATGCCACGTTGGCAACAACAACGATCCTACGTGCTAGAGTGGACACAGCGCCCCTTCACTACGCTTTACAATCCGTCATCTTCTCCGGTGCGTGTATCCTTGACTGGATTTTCCCACGTCTCGTTATCCTGTCGAGTAACTGTGTTAAAAACTATCACGATCATTATTTTTGTTTGTATACGTTACTTTCAATATATGTATATTGGTGTTCAGTATACGACTAGTTTACTTCCCCACCGATACTTAGAAATCGTTTAGCGCCGAACCCGTCCGTAGGTTTTGACGATCACTCCTTCGTCGAACTGTTGAGGCACAGATCGTCTGGCGCCCCGAGCTTTTATCACATAAAATTGTCGTACCCACCCCGACTTCGACTTGAGCCTAGCCGAGGTTCGACCGGACGGGTGACGAGGCCCACAACGCGTGAGCATCGTTATAGTATCATTTGGAGATACCATCAACACCGACAGCATTTTATTTTAGCGTCATGATAATATTTTCAATTTTCTCCCTATCTACACAATGAAAATCTAACTGGCCACGTGTTTGATTTGAATAGAAGTTATTTAAATAATAATTGACAGTATCTTGATTTATATTTGTCGTACCAACTAAAATATATTTCCCATAATTTTCAGGGCTTAGAAGAGATACTGGAATATTTGTTATATTTTCCCCTTTAACACCTAAACGCTTTAAGTTTTTCCATAATTGACTGGAATTATTTATGTTATTATTGATACTATAGTCAAGGAAAGCTCGCTTTTTCTACGGATTGCAATAGTTGTCAAATTACGTAACTGCTTATAGAATTCAAATTTTCCTTGAGTTTTATGTTTTCTGTAATCTAATAATGCTTTATCTCTCTTTCTCTGCATTATTTGTATAACAGGAGTAATCCAGGGACAGTACTTCTTGGTAATTTTAATTCTCTTCAATGGGGCATATTTATCAAATAATGCAGTAATATTGTAGTTAAGAAATGAAATTTTATCTTCAATGTTATTTAGAGTAATCCTATAATTCCAGTGAATCGAATCACAATCTGCAAACAAGTGTACTAAAATTAAATCTTTAAAATCTCTTTAGGTAAACATTTGTGGACTTATAATGGGTTTAGGAAGATTCAATGTGCAATAAACACAATTGTGGTCAGATATACCGCAAGTCTCCAATATTCCTTAATTCTTACAGATGTGTATGTCTGATATTAAAATAACGTCGATTAAAGTTTTAGAGCTTGATCTGGTAATATCATTTATTAATTGGTACATTCCGTTTGTAATTATAATGTGGGACAAAAATTTAGACCGAAAGTAGGAAGAGAGCATATTAACGTTTAAATCACCAGCACAAAGTATATTATCAAATTGAGGGTTAAATTCAGCAAATACTGAATCTAGCAGTTCAAGATCGTTATAAAAATCCATATAAGGATTATAGACTACTCCTACACACTATTTTTGTTTGTTTACCGAACATTGAATCCATAAGTGTTCGATATTGTTGCTGTTCACAAAACTTGTATTTAAAATAAAAAATGATACATTTTCGCGAATATAAAATGTGACACCTCCACCTCGTTTATGCGATCGTTCTAAACTGATTAATTTGTATCCATCTATATAAAATAATTCTGAGGGACAGTTATCACTAATCCAAGTTTCAGTGACGGCAACAACATAAAATTTATATTCATAAAGAAAATCTACAAAGTTCAAAAAACAAGAGTTTAGCGATCTGACATTGATTTGATCAAATGTAAACCAATTATTTCCGAGTTCATTGACCTCAGAATTAAAATCAGGTGTTTTTGACATTAATTCAACAAGAATGAGCAACCTGACTAAGCAAAACATGTTCCGGCTTAGTTTAAAATTAAATTTTAAAAAAGTGGCTTCTTCAACATGCCAAGTAAATTTACATTTTTATAATTCGCGATATAATTTGTGGATCTCTGAGGTCAATTGGCATTACTGAATTTTATCTAACTTATTGAGGTCCATGATATTGTTAATGACCATTTTTTTCGGCTTTCCTTCGGAAGTCCAGACATTTTTAAAGGAGAACTTATCTGTGGTAGCCTTTAGTAATGCGAGCCACGACTTCGTGAGGTCTTCTCGAATAGTGACATCGGTGCCCTTCAGCTTCTTCTTCTGCATGAATACTGTGTTGCGGGTACGGTAACTGTCAAATTTTACTATTATAGGGCATGTCCGATTGTTGCTAGTTGTCGATTTTCCAACCCTGTGACTGCGGTCAATATCATTCACCGAAATGTCGTCTTTCCACTTTTCGCGGCATAGGTTTACAATTAAATTGTCTGTATTTTCATTGCGAACTTCAAGGAGACCAAAGACGCGTAGATTGTTGCGCCGTGTATAGTGTTCTAAGTTGTCATTTTTGGCCTCTGCACTCACATAAACTTCTTTTCAGACGCTATACTCTTGCTTTAGATCAGTGTTTTCCAAACTTTTTCTCTCAGCGGCCCCTTTTTTCCGTAAAACATTGTCGCGCCCCCTTCATTTTTTATAACAGCCTAACTTTAAAAATCGTAAATAATTTATTTTATAGAAATCAAAAAAATAGTACTATAAACAAATATTGTTATTATATAAGATATTTGTTATAACAAATCTTTTCTTAACCTAAAATTATGTTTATTACAATATAATAATAGAACAACATTTATAAACATGAAATTGTAATAAAATTGGAAATTATATTTTATTTAAATTAGGCACATTTATAATCATAATTTTTGAGTGTGCTGAATGAGCGCTTGTTTTTCAGTTTCTCGAACCGGGGAGCAGGGATGTGCGTGTAGTCTACTGCAAGTAATCTACGCAATTATCTACGTGTAAACAATCATGTAGTCTACGTCTTCATTTTTCATGTATACAATGTAGACTATGTAGACAATGAAAACACTTGTGTTTACTTAAGTCATATTAAAATTTTATCCCTAGAACAAGGGAATTTTAAATGTTGGTAGAGATTTTTATTTTTATTTTTATTCTAGGGATTACATGAAAAACAATTATTTGAGCAGGGCAAAACGCTCAAAATTTGTCAACTGGTTACTGTTAAAAATAGCGCCAAAGAAAACTCCGTCTGGTGAGATGGCGCGTTGATCGGTTTTAAAAATATGACAGTTCGCCCAAGATCCAAGACAGACATTCGTCTAGTAATGTACGAGCACTTGCTTTATTAGTTTTATTATATAAAGACCGATAATGACCCGAGCTCACGAATACGAATACTTGTAATAGTTACAAAGGAATAAATTTAGGATATGTGGAATTTTACAACTGTCAGATGCATTATCTACATTATTTACATTGTCTACGTCGCTAGAATTGTCGACGTATTGTCTACGTGTAGATGTCGACAATTAAAGATTACACGTAGATGCACATCTCTGCCGGGGAGTCATTGAAAATATCGCCACTCGCAATTCTTTTTCAATGAATACCGAGTTCGATATCTTGTCTTTAAAACAGCTACAGCGGAAAAGCCTGTTTCACACAAATAAGATGTTACGAAACGTAATAAAATTTCGGCTTTGTTTGTTAAACTAGGGCTATTTTACTGCGAGCACGAGTTAGAAACACGTGTGTGCTATGATGTAAATGAAGAATGTGTTCATAAGCCTCAATTATATTTTTATATAGCGCGCCCCCCTCAAAACAATCTCGCGATCCCTTAAGGGGGCGCGCCTTACAGTTTGGAAACCACTGCTTTAGATGATTAATTTCAGACTCTAATGCATCAATCTTTTCAAGAAATACTTTTTCCACTGTACGTCTCACTTCTTTCACTATGATCTCAATAAAGCTGTTATTGTCACCAAAACTTGCTAATGATTGTGTGATCATTATTTTGATGTTATCAGTGTCGTCTCGAGTAAGCATCTTCGCCGAAAAATATAAATATATTTCAGGTTAAAAAAATTATAAATGTCGTCAGAACACACTAGAACGTCTAACTCTGTTGACTACTCATTGACTTGACTGTCCGTTAGAAGAATCTTACACAGTATTTATGGTAATCTAATTTTATAAACAATAAAACATTTCTTTATCTTTAATGGGTATGAATGTAATCGCAAAAAAGTACAAAAATTTAATTGAAAAGCAATGATATATTCGTAACATCACGCACTCGCCACTATGCAGTTCTTGTGTAATATTTTTCTTACAATTATTGTGATGTAAGCATTAAAATACCTTAATATGTATTGCCAAATATATATATATATATATATATATATATATATATATATATATATATATATATATATATATATATATATATATATATATATATATATATATATATATATATATATATATATATACTGATCCAGAACTATTAATGAAATGATTTGATGATACATATGTGTATTATAATAGTATATTTCGATATAAGGTTGGTAAGTGCAATATAACAGAATCGAGGAAAAGTTTGAAATGCGAGACAAAGACGAGCAATTTCACATTTAGAGATTTGGTTATTAGCACTTAACAACTGTGTATTTCATACTATTGTAACATTTATTACAATTTTTGGTTCGGTGAAGTTTTTATTAAATAAACCACGAGCAATGAAAACACTAACAAAATATTTATTTTGTTACGAAACTAATGTAGTACAACTACTAAGACATGTATTTATATACAACACGTATTTATATTCACAACAAAGTATTTAGCAACGCCTTGCACTGTTCACACTTGAAATACTGAATGAATCTTGCCGGTCGAAACTCTCCCTTATATACTGGAGCAAGATATTCCAGAACATACGAGTGCCTCTGGAACACGGTAGAATCATGACGCAGACCGAACAGGTTCGGTCTTGTCTATTGCGTATGAGACAGCAGAGAACGCGCTGTAGACTATGACGCGTCGACTGTTCCAGACGGAACAGGGCCGTACTCGCTACACTGCCCCCTCCTTAAGGATGTTTCGTCCCGAAACTTTTCTGCGCCGTGCCGGTATCTGCACGTTGATCCCCGCGAGCATCGTGACGTTTGGTGGAAATAACAGTCCACAGTTCTTTTCACTACTGTTGAACCACAGGGATTATAGCTGCACACCAGGATCTCAATGCCGGTATATTGGAAAATAGTTTCCAGCATGTTTCTTATAATTCTCCAGCTCAATTCATCAAGGCCACAGCCTAACTTTGGTAAAGCTAGTTGTAGAATATCCTGATCGAGCAGCACACCTCGTAGATCACATAGAGCGTCCCAGACGGCGCGATAAGTTGGTTTCTCGTGGGACAGATTTTTAGTCACCAGGTAAAAAATGCTTCTGTTTCGGCTCGACTGTTTGTCGGCTATATGTAGCACTATGCCGACACATGGCTGTTGTTGCCGTAGTTCTTCCAGTTGGCCGAACTTCTTCTTAAAAACCACGGCAATTCCTCGAGACATCTGTAGTTCTTTGGCCACACAAAGTGCCAATGAGTATTCTGTAGGCACTTTGAATAGGTCACCCTGATGTTCTTTGGTCACACCATTTCGTACTTTATGGCCCGTAGAATAAGAAGCCATGAACTCGTCAAAGTTGGTTTCCGGATCTTGTACATTAAATTCGTCGAGCTCAAGCTTCATTGGCGTTGCCATCGTTGTTGTCACCGGCGAAAGGAGCCAATCGGTTGAAATGAATCACTCTTGGTTTTCCTCCAGTCCTTTTCCGGATTCGATAGATGACGTCATTTATTCGCTTCAGTACCTCGTAGGGACCTTCCCAGGAGTTCTGTAGCTTTGGGGACATTCCACGGCAACGCGGTGGGTTGTATAGCCAAACCAGATCCCCGGCTTGATACCCACCATTCTCAGCCTTGACATCATATTGGTCTTTCATTCGGTCACTAGCGCTCTGGATGTTGGAGCGTACTTGCTCATGGATGTCGTTCATCTTCTTCCGAAGTTCGGTGACGAAATCTTCGCCAGCTAAATTTTCACCTGGCTTGCTGCCGAACTTAAAGTCGCAGGGTAATCGTAGTTCATGACCAAAGACGATGCTAGCCGGAGTCTGTCATGTTGTTTCATGGACGGATGATCGGTAAGCTAACAGGAACATTGGTAGGTGACAATCCCAGTCTCTTTGGTGGCCGGAGACAACCTTGGAGAGGTGTCTATTGACGGTTCTGTTCATGCGTTCGACCATACCATCTGAATGTGGGTGTAGAGCGGTTGTCTTTGTTTTGCGAATGTTCAATAGCTCGCAGATCGCTTGGAACAGAGATGACTCGAAGTTTCTACCTTGGTCTGAATGTAGTTCCAATGGTACCCCGAATCGGCAGATCCACTGATTGACAAGTTCTTCTGCTACTGTAGCAGCTTCTTGATTTGGCAACGCATAAGCTTCAACCCACTTGTTAAAGTAGTCCATCACCACTATGATGTATTTGTTTCCCTTGTCGGATTCTGGATATGGACCGGCCACGTCAATTGCGATTCTTTCAAACGGGCTCCCAACATTGTATTGACGCATTGGGGCTCTCCGATGTCTTTGCGGCCCGTTGCTTGCGGCGCAAACTACGCACTTCTTGCACCACTCCTTTACGTCCTCTCGACAATTAACCCAGTAAAATCGCTCACGCAGCTTCTGAACTGTCCTCGTTACTCCTAAGTGTCCTCCAGCAGTTCCATCATGAATCTCCTTCAGTACCTCCGGTACTCTTTTTCTAGGGATTATGATCTGCATCTGTTGCTCTGTAGCCTCAGGACCTTCCAGGAAACGTTTCAGTAGTTCATTCTCTATAACAATGGAGTCCAACTGCGCCTAGTACGATTTTACGGTTTTCGAGTGTCGTGCAACTTCTTGCCAAGTTGGTTTGCGTCCTTCTTTCTTCCATTCCAGTAGGTATTTCAATTCTGGATCGCTTTCTTGGTCTTTCACAACTTCTTCAGTCAGCCAATGATCGTCTATCACTGTGGTCCGTAAGATTGGAGCGGACTTCTCTTCCACACGACTACAGTGTTTGCAATCTTCTTAGCATGGTCGTCTTCATAATGCGTCGGCGTTACAATGACTATTCCGGCCCTATGTTCGATAACGAAATCATATTCCTGTAGCCGTTCGATCCACCTAGCTACCTGCCCTTCCGGATTCTTGAATTGTAACAGCCATTTCAACGCAGCATGATCAGTCCTCACCAGGAATTTCCTTCCATACAGGTATTTGTAGAAGTGTTCAACGGCTTTAACTACCGCCAATAATTCTCGCCTGGTGACACAGTAGTTGCGCTCCGGCTTCGACAGAGTTTTGCTGAAGTAGCCGATGACCTTCTCTTGTCCATCTTGAATTTGCGATAGGACGGCGCCGATTCCGACATTGCTGACATCTGTATCCAATATGAAGTCCCCGTTGGGTAGAGGATAACTCAGGACTGGTGCTGTTGTTAGGGCTCGCTTGAGGTTGTCGAAAGCGTCTTGGCAGTCTTCTTCCCACACAAATTTCCGTCCTTCCTCCGTGAGTCGTGTCAGTGGCTTGGCAATGTTGGCGAATCCAGAGACGTATCGCCGGTAGTACGTGCAAAGACCAAGAAAGCTTCGCAATTGATGTTTGTCAGTTCGTACTGGCCATTCTTTTACTGATCGGATCTTTTGATTGTCAACAGCTATTCCGTTTCCGGACACAATATGTCCCAGGTACTGCACTTCTTTGCGGAAGAGATGCCATTTCTTTGGACTAAGCTTCAAACCAGAACTTCGTAGTCTCAGGAATACCTCTTTCAAATTCCTCATGTGATCATCGAATGTTCTTCCGACCACAATAATATCGTCAAGGTACACCAAACAGGTTTTCCAAGATAGTCCTTGCAGTACCGTTTCCATGAGTCGTTCAAACGTGGCAGGGGCGTTGCAGAGTCCGAACGGCATTACTGTAAATTGCCACAGTCCGGTACCGACAGAAAACGCAGCTTTCTCTTTATCCGTTGATGCCATGCCAACCTGCCAGTACCCACTTTTCAAGTCTAATGTTGAGAATATTTTCGACCCAGCCAGTGTATCTAATGTGTCATCTATTCGGGGCAACGGGTAGCTATCCTTCTTCGTCACGTTGTTGAGTTGACGATAGTCCACGCAGAATCGTGTTGACCCATCTTTCTTCTTTACCAACACCACTGGTGAGGCCCACGGACTGTTTGAGGATACGATGACACCTTCTTTTTTCATGTCTTGAATAATTTTCTCGGTTTCCTCTCTCTTGGCCAGTGGTAATCGTCTTGGTACTTGGCGGATGGAGCGTGCATCGCCGGTGTTTATTTGATGCTGGACTATGTTGGTTCTACCCTTGGTCCCACAGCTGGTGTCGAAAACGTCTTGATATTCCGTTATTAAATTTCTCATTCTGTTATTCTGGCCCTGGTTTAATTCTTTGCAAGATGTTGACAGTAGATTTATCAGTTCTGCAGGAAGCTTCTTTGGTGGATTTTGTGTAACGAATGTTCGTCTGATAATCGAAGTTACTGATGAACAATGTCCTAAGAAAGTACCCTTCTTTAGTGTAACTGGATAATAATTCACATTCATTACTCGAACTGGTACTACCTTTCCAGTATGCACGAGAGATTTTTTAACCAGAACTCCTCTAGTAGTCGTTTCATTATGATTTCCAGCTTCTAAGATCATGTTACATCCGGTTGGAAGGTCATGTTCCAGGTGGGCATCCACAATCATTTCACTTCGATTTAACACGACCGTATCTTCAGCTAAGGTCAGACGTACTGTGTCTTCTCCTAGGGGATGTAAAACGATCTCTTCATCATTGATCTTTAGTATTTCGCGTTTTAAATTTAGTTCGACGCCATTTGCGGTCATGATGTCCATCCCGAGAATACATTCGTATTCAATGTCAGCTACCAGGGACGGTGTTTAATTCGTGTATTTCCGATGGTAATGGTAATGTCTGCTTCGCCATGGATGGTAGCCGCGGCTCCTGTTGCTGTGCGCAGTCGCCATTTTGTTGATTCAATCGTCATCGGTTTCTTGGGAGTATCAGGTCTAATGATGGTTTTTGTCGCACCTGTATCAATCAGCAAGGTATGTGGTCTCCCGTCGTTCAACCCATCCACAAAGATGCTATTTAGTCTAGGATGTAGGGATGCGACATGTCCAGTTAGCTTCAGGGTATCTTTATGATGGATCGACGTTCGCCCCCTTGCGTCGACCCGCTTTAGTTTTCCGCTACCTTGTTCTTTATTTGTTCCCCGTAGCGGCTTCGCACATGCCCTAGCTTACCGCAGTTCCAGCATCGAAGTTGTCTCTTCTTTGACAACATCTCAGTCATGACACGCCGTGCTGTTTCCTCCATAGACTCATTATGATTCTCTTCCACGCCCTCTATTGTGCGAATATTTCCTTGTCGCCTTGAAGCGTGTTCTGCCGCCTCGAATTCCAATGCGCTGGCCAAGGCAACGGACAGGTTGCTCGAACGAGCCAGAATCAGGGCCCGCTTGGTTTCTTTATCTCGGAGACCATCAATGAAGCCTTGCACAGCCAGTCGTTCCAACACACTATCTGGGGTGTCAGGATATGCCAGGCGAACTAGACGAGCGATATCAGATTCAAATTCTTGTAGACTCTCGTTTGATATCTGACATCTATTTCTCAGCTGCAAGTGATACACTTGCTGCATATGTGCGTGTCCATAACGCATTTCCAAGCGCTTAACTAGTTAATGATAGTTCTGCCGTTCTTCTGGAAGGATTGTTTGCAAAATATCCACTGCTTCACCACGCAGCGCAATTATCAAGGCCGTTGCCTTCTCAGATGATGACCACCCATTAGATTAGCAGCTTCGAATTGGGCGTAATAATTAGGCCAAGATACCTTGCCATCAAATTGTGGTGGTTTCATGTGGAATCTACGCAGTGATTCTTTCCCGTCTGTTACTAAATCTTCAACTTTCTCGTTATTTAATGGCTGGTCACTAGATGGAGTTTTCTGAATCAAGTCGTGAATTTGTTGGACATTTGGCTCTTTGTGATTCATTGTTGCCAATCTTGCTTCGATTTCTTCAATTTTTTCTTTAAATTTTTCTTCAAAATTTCTCGAATGTTCTTCAATTTTTTCAAACGTCTGTTCAAATTTAGTTTCTAAATTCGTTTCCAAGCTTCTGGAACTTTCTTCAAATGTAGCATCCAAACTTCTGGAATTTTCTTCCAATTTAGTTTCCAAGCTTGTTTCCAAGCTTCTAGAATTTTCTTCTAATTTGGCTTCCAAGCTTCTGGAATTTTCTTCTAATTTAGTTTCCAAGTTTGTTTCCAAGCTTTTAGAATTTTCTTCTAATTTAGTTTCCAGGCTTCTAGAATTTTCCACAAGTTCTTTCAGATTTTTGGAATTTTCTTCGGTATTTCTGTAACTTTCTTCCAATTTGGCTTCCAAACTTTTAGAATTTTCTTGCAATTTGACTTCCAAACTTCTAGAATTATCTTTTAGTTCTTCCTTCAGATTTTTGTACACGGAGTCCAAATCGCCCGGAATTTCGAATTCATAAGTATCCGCCACTTCACCAGCTTCAACCAAAAATTGACGAAGACGCTCTTGCAGTATACTTTTCTTGCCTGTAGTATCCAGATCACGTTCTTCTAATTCTCTCTTGAGATCAGTCACTTTTAAATAACTTAGATTTACCTTTCTCGAACCCATTTTTATTTATTTGCACTTAAACTTCACTTTTAATTCACAAAACACAACCCCACACCTGACACCAATTGTAACGTTTATTACAATTTGGGTTCGGTGAAGTTTATTATTAAATAAAACACGAGCAATGAAAACACTAACAAAATATTTATTTTGTTACGAAACTAATGTAGTACAACTACTAAGACATGTATTTATATACAACACGTATTTATATTCACAACAAAGTATTTAGCAACGACTTGCACTGTTCACACTTTAAATACTGAATGAATCTTGCCGGCCGAAACTCTCCCTTATATACTGGAGCAAGATATTCCAGAACATACAAGTGCCTCTGGAACACGGTAGAATCATGACGCAGAGCGAACAGGTTCGGTCTTGTCTATTGCGTATGAGACAGAAGTGAACGCGCTGTAGACTATGACGCGTCGACTGTTCCAGACGGAACAGGGCCGTACTCGCTACACTATTTTTCGTATGATCGTGTTTTTTAGTCACAAATATCTAAGTCAAAATTTTCATTCAACAATAAACATCATAATTGCATGTCGTTTCTAAGGAATAAAATTTTTATAATAAACAAACTAATTTAATTAGAAATGTGACAAATATAGAAAAATTCATAAATTCAACATTATCAGAGACAGTATTATGGTCTGTGAAATAGTGTAACCCTCCTCGTTATAACGAGAGTTAGCAAATAATATACGGGTTCTTGTCAGATTAAAGGACACAAGTATTAAAGTATAAAAATATAAATATATTTAATAAATATGTTTTACATACGTTATACACAGCACTACTCGATACACTCTTGTTGTGTTGACTCTATTGGATTTACACTCTTTTCTGCTGGCCCAATCTGTCAGCCCTCTCACACTAACTATCCTCTAGTATAATATTCATTATATATATATATATATATATAATATATAACAATGCTAAGTCAGCAAAATAAATATTACATTCTACTATAATATTCATTATATATATATATATATATATATATATATATATATATATATATATATATATATATATATATATATATATATATATATATATATATATATATATATATATATATATACATGTATCGGGTCATTTTCGAGGCACAGACTTTCGAAGCTTGGTGGTGAATTTAACTTTTATAAATAAAAATAAATAGGAAATGAAAAAATAATAGAACCCTATTTTTTGTTTTTCATTTATTTTTATTTATAACAATTTTATAACTTTTATACTAAGTTGTATAGTATACGTACTATTGAAGCACATTTTTGTATATATTATTATCAGTAGATGTCAGTGCAGTGTTGGTATTTCAGAAAGCTATAATTTGTGTTTAAAAACTGAACATATGAAATATTACTCGTATTACTATAAAACTTAACCAGAAACAAACTTTTATTGTGTTTTATTGTAATTGTTAATACATTAATTGAATTTTAAGTAATTTATGTAGTTTTTATTAAAAGATATAAATTAATGTCACTTATGCCCGGTTGGATAAATGAGTAAATTTAATTGATTTCAATAAATTCGCATCAACTTGACGCATCTTATGATACATAAAACACTACTGTCAAAAATTTGACTGTCATTTAACAAGTTAAAATGTATTTGATTTGGAAGTTTTATTTATCGTTTATCTGGACATTACAAAACTTATGTAAACGTATTTACAAAACAAATATTTTAAAAATTTGTATTTTTATTAGTATAATTTTAATCTACATAGCTTTTTTGTAATTTAACAATCAGTTTATAAAATGCTTTATCGCAATTAAAGTTCTACGTATTTAGTCATCATTAGTTTCTTCTCTTAAGCGTCTGTTATTTTCATTGTTTATCCACGCTTTAATTTGTGCAGTTGTCCTTTTTGATAATTCTGGGTATTTCTTTTTCGCTTTAATTATATCTTTTTCTCGTGGTAAAATAAAATTTTCCAGGTGTGTTTTAAATAACTCTCTCACAATCTTTTTTTCCGGTGTTTTCCACGTCAGCCTTTTGATAAACTTACCTACAATATAAATATGAGAAATATGAGAAAAAATGTATATATTAAAAACATGGATCGGTAGTAAGATCGCTTAATACATACGTGACTTTGGTATATTATTTGAAGCACATGCAATATTTCTTTTCTTTTGTGTGGCATGACTTTTATTTATCGTCTTCAAGGAATCTTCAGCTTCATCTGAATTAATATCTATAAATTAAAATAAAGAATTAAAAGTTCATAAAAGTTTTAATTTTTTTATTTTATTAATTTTTAATGATAAGTGTACATATTATTTTGGAGAAGGTACTTTTAAATCTTTTATAATTAGTATTATTATTATTTAGAAAATATTATTAAAATTTAATACAAAGAGTTTATTTCTTTAACTTACTGTCTGTAGACAAAATATTGGCACATATTCGTACATTTTCCATTTCCATATCAGCGTTATTGCAAATAAGGTCTACAACAAATTTATTTAATTTCGACAGAATTACTTAAATGGAATTAATTAATGTAGAGATAATGTTAATAATTATCTCATAAAGTAAACTAACCAATACAAGACAAATCATTATCAACTTTTGTTTCCACTATATTAAAGCAGGCATCTTGGAAACTGGAATCTAAAACAATTATTAAAATAATTTTAAAACATTAAGCCTGTCAATATTTCTGTTTCAATTTACCAGTTGGTAGTTCTTGGGAACGATCACAATATACATCTGGATCTTCTTCAACTTCTACGTTTTCTTCAACTTCTGCATTCAACGTAATATCCATGGTTTGAAAATTTTTACCTTTATATTTTTGTACATCGCCATTATCAACTGCAATTAATAATTTAGATAATTTTGCTATTTGTAAAGTGATCTCCGGTGTCCTATAATAATCCTTATGGATCTGTAGATCATGTCCCATGAAATCTGCAATCATCTGCATTTCATTGTCATTTATCTCTAATAGTTGTGATGTTGTAGCAACTTGTTTTCTTAAGAACGTTGCTCGTAGAAGATGTGGTTGTTTCGCGCCACAAAGTGCCGATTCTCTTCTAAGGACATCAGTTAAGCGTATAAATTTATTTTCATCTAATCCAAATAAATATTTATTTTTATCGGACACACCAGCTTTAGAACGGAATTGAAGAAATGTATCTATGTAATCAGTATGAATTTTACGTAAAAGGACAGGGACTCGTCGCGAACGTTTTCCTTGAATTTCAATTCTTGTAAAAGTATCACATAAAACTTTTTCTAATGTTGTGAGTGTTTTGTACTCTTCGGAATCTTTCTCAATTCTCTGTTTTGATTTATAGTTCTGCAGTAAAATACGCTCAGATTCTCCTGGTCGTTTTCGGTTAAATATTAAAACTAAAGCTCCAGTTACCTCCACTAGATTTCGCCAATTGCTGTAAGAAAATTCTTCCTCATATAGTTTTTTGATTGAAACCTTAGCTTTCGCTACCAAATGATCCCTAAATATTTGTATATCCGAAATTAGAGGCAGTAATTTAGGCTTATTCCATTTTGATTGTTCTACAGTTTTGCGCGCAGATTTAGATATTGCAGCTCCGTACTCGAATGTTAAAAGATGTATAAAATCATCTACCAATTGCTTGCGTGCATGATTTTCATCTATTATACATATATTATATAAAATTTTTGAACATTCTTTCAAGTATATTCCCAAGTGATTTGCCAATGAAGGATTTTTATATTCTCCAGTTTCACAGTTTAATTCACATAGTATCTGCACCCCTTTAATTACTATCTCAAAATTTCTTGGTTGAATACAATCTCTTAGGTCACAAATGTCTGGATTCTCTTTTTTAATAGTTATAAGTAATCTAGATAATTGTCGTAACTTTTGTCTACAATGATACTTAAAATGATCTTCGGTACAAAATTTATTACATAAGAAAGATGCAAGTTTTAAAAGTAAAAAATCTTTTGCAACTTCATCATCTCGCAGATTTTTTAGAAGAAATGGTACATTTGGATGTAAATGTAGTTTTTTATAATTTAATTGCATTTGTAAAGCTATTGAGTCCGACTTGGCATTTTTATTATTACGATTTTTATTTAATGTACATATTTTATAGTGCCTATATATATTATTAGTTACGAAATACCCATTACAATATTTACATGGCATATAATAATCTGGTTTACGTTTTTTCTTTGGATTAGGTCTGCGAGATACAATTAAATCTCCTTTATTAAATTTGTCTTCATTGTTATACATAAATGTACCACTGTTGCGTAAATTAGCAATTAGTCGCTGGCGTTCAATACTTTTAGCGGGATATTTCATTATTTTGTTTACATCTTCCTCAGTTTTGTGATACATTGTTAAATGTTTAGCAAATCTTTTCACTAGTTTTTTACAAAAAATACAAAAAAATATTTTAGTGTATGTACCCACCACTGTTGAAGTTGGAACGTATTTATTTTTTACAATATTGTTAATTTTGTTATAAGAATTTGACGCTAAATTTAGGACTGAAGTTTTTATAGCTTCATTTTCAAAAAGATATTCATCTGAATCGACAGTGTCTGAAGATGGTAGATATTCTTCATCACTATCTGTCTCATATGGATTATATTCATTCTTATTATCGAATAAAAGTGATAAATTCCGTCTTACTGTTTGTCTTAGGTTTGGGTGACCTGAAATATTTAAGAAAAACGTTACTATTATTTTGATAAAAATGTATTAGATATTCATTAGCTTAATCTTTTAGAAAAACATTCGAAAATGTGTTTATAATTTCAATCAAAATCAATCATTAATATACAGGCCGTTTTTTGCCCCCATTTAGATATTGTCTCTCAAAAACTGTAAAAGATAAAAAGACTGTTAAATTATTTCCATTATGGAACGCGATTTTAATGGTGTTATAGTTTTTCCAAATAATTCCTAAATTACTTATCGGCAAAAATATTTCAAATAAAAAAGTATTGATTTTTAAAGCGTATTAAGTGGCGTAGGAAAATATTTTTTTCTTTATATCTCGACAATGTGCCTCAACTAACTGAATAATTTGTAATACTCGTAATTTTTTATTTGAAACTTTTAATACGAACAAGTTTAGAAATTATTTGAGAATGCAAAAAATCGAACGAATTGCACAATATCACCACTAAAATCGCCTTCCGAAATAGCGCTACTTTGGTAATATAACCGACTTTGAATTTCTTATAATACTCCAGATATCAATGGTGATAAAAACTTACATATATTATTTTTACTACTAATTTGAATGTATAATACATCTTTAGAAGGATATTAAAGTTTTGGCTAAACTGTAGTTGACGGACAATCCTGAATTTGGCCGCAGGACGCTAGGGACTTCTGGGGAAAACGGCAGTTCGAACGGTACAAGTTCGACATAAGAAGCATCAAGCATGGTTAGTGGTGTTTATTATTAAAAAAAACATCCGACTTTGCTAACAAAACGTTTTTAAATTAGCTTGACATTCAAATTTGCCGTTTTTACCATAAAAATACGTTCTATACTAGGTCAGGCATGGGTAGTGGTATTTATTATTTAAACAAAAACATCCGACTTTACTAACAAAATGTTTTAAATTATCTTCACATTCAAATTTGCCGGGTTTTTCTATGTTCGACTTGTGCCGATTTCACTAAAAGTCACTAGCGACTCGCAGTCAAATTCAGGATTGTCCGTCAACTACAGTTTTACCAAAGTTTTTTCGGCGAGAAAATAGTGTGGTTGTATAGGACGTATTTTATTTTTGTTCTGATTGACTGATCAAAACGTCCAAATGAAGACATATTTACACATAATAAAAAAAACAAAAATCTTGTGACAGTGACAGTAAGTACATCGTATAGTATCAATCGTAGTGTTTCATGTTGTAATATCGTTCAAAATATAAATTCATACTGCTTGTTAAATCGACACTAACCCTGACATTTTAAGTGGTTTTGTAGTGTTACTGATTAACCTTATTCAGCGCTGTCACTGTCACAAGTTTCTTATGCTGTGTAAACATATCTTCATTTTCACATTTTAAACTGTCAATCAGCTTGTCTCAAATGTATTCTTAGAAAATTACTTACCGGTTGTGATTTTCACCTGTCCTTGTAAGTACGTTACATCATTCGCTTGTTCCTCAGAAACGTGATTACCAATTTTTTTCATTAAATTATCTTCTAAAGGAGAATAAATAATTTTCTTTTCGTTATTTATTATATTATTCTCTTGTTTTGATGTATTGAAATCTAAAAATATAATAAAAATTAATAAAATTACTCTTAATACGGAACGAAAATTCTAATCAAAAGTAACACTCTCCATTTTTACTCAATAACTATTCATAATTTTATCGGCAAATTTTGAAACTTATGACATATCACATATTTATTTTTTTTTAAATAATATAATAATAATAAAATAAATAAATGTATTATCATGTCTTTTACCCGTTATCTGTTGAGGCAATCTTATTTATAAGCGTGAAATACCAGCCGCCAAAAGTGAAGGGGGAATCAAAAGGGTACAAATTATATTTGTAAAAAATTACTTACCTGTTGCGATTTTCATCTGTCCTTGTAAGCATATCCGATCATTCGCTTTTCCCTTTACTACGTGATTATCAATTTTTTCCAATAAATTATTTTCTAAAGGAGAATAAATAATTTTCTTTTCGTTATTTATTATATTATTCTCTTGTTTTGATGTATTGAAATCTAAAAATATAATAAAAATTAATAAAATTACTCTTAATACGAAACGAAAATTCTAATCAAAAGTGACACTCTCCATTTTTACTCAATAACTATTCATAATTTTATCGGCAAATTTTGAAACTTATGACATATCACATATTTATTTAAAAAAAAAATTATAAAAATAATAAAATTAATAATTGTATCATCATGTCTTTTACCCGTTATCTGTTGAGGCAATCTTATTTATAAGCGTGAAATACCAGCCGCCAAAAGGGGGAATCAAAAGGGTACAAATTACATTTGTAAAAAATTACTTACCTGTTGAGATTTTCATCTGTCCTTGTAAGCATATCCGATCATTCGCTTTTCCCTTTACTACGTGATTATCAATTTTTTCCATTAAATTATTTTGCAAAGGGGAATAAATACATGTTACTTCGTTATTTATTATACTATTCTCTTGATTTGTCGTATTGAAACCTAGATATATTTAAAAAAATAAAATTAGTAACATTACTCTATTTTAATACTAATTAATTCTTATATTTTTTTTAACAAAATACAACTTTATTTCACACGTTAAAAATATTTCAAATATTGCATTTTTCGTATTACTGTTTATTGTCAGTTTCTGTTGATCCGATTGTTTTATAGAATAATATGTGTGTAATTAGTTAAGTAGTCATTGCATTCAACCCAATTCTTGACATTTCCTGTTTTAATTGGCAAAAAAATATTGTGTATTAAACATGCAGTCAAATAATATTTGAATAAAAAAACAACTTTAAAAAAATTTTATTTGTTATTTTTTTTGTGATAGAATTCAAATATCTAGAATATTAGTGAAAACACGAGTGAAAAATTACTTATTTATGAATATGAAATATAAAATTTTAAATTTCGAAATTTGGTTAATGACGTCAGTAACAATGTGTGATACCCAAACAAAAAAGACAGTGTGGTTGTATAGGTCATATTTTAGTTTGATCAAACTATTACAAAAATATAAAAATAAACACGCCTTTTACCCGTTACCGGGTGTGGTATTCTGCCCAAGCATATTTCGGTATGTGATTTATTTATACGCCTAAAATGCAGTTACTAGCCGCCAAATTACACCCCCCAAAGATGTTAGTGGAGAGGGAGCCACAGGAATTATTTTTTAATTGTGGTGAAAATTAGTTTTCGTCGGCTGCGGGAAACACATACATAACATTAAAAACTTGTGAGTGACAATAGGTACATTACTAGTACTAAGCGTAGTTGTTCATGTTATAATAGTGTTCTAAGTATAAACTGATTCTACATTTATTATTCTACTCAAAACCTAACATTTTGTATATGTTGTGGCTGTGTTGTGTTTCTGATTAACCTAATAGCTTCAGCACTGTCACTGTCACAAGTTTTTAATTCTATGTAAACATTTCTTCATTTTCACATTTCATTTTGATGTTTCAGTTAGCCAATCAGTCACGAATTTTTGTGTTCGAGACCCAATAACGACGCACCAAGTTACGTAAATTTGGGCTCCTTTAAACAAAACCTCTCGCGGAATAACGTATAGTTGTGAACATAAGATAATAAGTTTGAACAAAAATGTTGGCTTGTAGCATTTGTGAGCGCCATAATTTAACAGCTAATAATTTTAATTTAAATCAAAATATATCATTGACCGATTCTTGTCATACCTAAATTTGATTAATAAGCGGAATTTAATGCATATTTTGTTGTGTTACATTTGTAATTATATGCACTGATGAAAGGAAAAATAGATAATCTATCAAAAATTAAAAAGATAAACACTTGGGTTAGTTTCAAAATTCGTTTATTTAATATACTATACGTATTTCAGCCGACCAGACCATCATCAGGTAACGTTTTCAGAAGAATTCTTCTACGATTGCTATGAAAAATTGATAATTACGCTCTCATTTGTCATCGTAAAGTTGACGTTTTCTGTGGAACAATCGAAAAATATCTTTTTACTCGTCTCCAATGGCAACGCGCGAAAAAGACATTAAATGCGCGCTTATTTCAATAGTTTCGAGGGATGCAAACAAAACAGAAACTTGTCATATTGACAGTTGACAGAACAAATTTATTTTCAGTACGTATACGTTTTTTTAATAATTTTACGGTGCAATCGTAGAAAAAAATATGTGTATCAGGAGCATGAAGTGTCTTTGTTCCTATTACACTATTGCAGCTCGACCTGAATTACCGTGTTCGAGTAACAAAGAATCACGCTCTTAGTACGCAAATAACTATTGAAACTAACCAAGTGTTTATCTTTTTAATTTTTATTAAAATATTTTAACGAGAACCGACAGTGAAATCCATTGAATTTATGATAATCTATCACTTACTTTTTAATGCCAAATTTTTCTCCAGGATTCTTAAACCCTTTGTACTTTCAAATTTTGGCGTGGACCAAGCTTCAGTAAGCAAATTCAGAATTTTTCTACCTCTAGGGATCCTAAACATGAAATAAAAAATAATATCAAAAATATTAAATTTACACAATGTACAATTCACAAATAAATAAGTTAACCTATGAATTCTTTAATTTTTAAAATGAATGTATGAAGGAATCAAATTAAAAATACTTTTAATATCATTGTTACAATAATTATTGAATAAATAAACATGTACTATATATTGAAAAAATTAAACAAAGACTATCTCATATCTGGCGAAAATTCTCAAATGAATTGGTTATAATATTATTTGAGCGTATTACTTACCCTGACATGGTTTATATGTAGCTAGAAGACTAACAACAGGTGAAATAGTTTCTTGGATACAATTTAAATCACTTTTATATTGAAAACACAAATATTGCCGAAGTTTAACACTCTTTAACAAAACTCAAAAACGCAATAACAAGCCTTGTTCTTGCAGTTCCGTTCAGATGGCTAAAACAACAACTGTACTGAAGCGTTCTCATTGGCCAAAAGTATTAACGCGCGGTAAATGACACTCATGCGGGGAAGCACGTAGTTCCACTTGGCGACTACAACGCTTGCGGCGCTCACAAATTCGTTCCACTTAAAGCCGTGGTCGTAGTTGCTGTACCTTAAAACGTCACGGATGACGTCACCAACAACGACCGTACGACGATCGCAAAGCTCATCTCAACAGGATGGGTCGACGCGGGCGTTTAATATTTTCGCGCGTAAATGTGAATTATTCTTTGTTTACAAACCATCTGTCAGCCAAACGGCACAAAGAACGAATGGAAATTGGATAAAAAATTGTTGGCAGTTTTAGATAAACTGGCAAACAAATAGAGTATTTCTATATTGTGATATTCAAACTCATTTTTTTTATATAGGTTATTACCAGAATGTTTTTTTTTTGTTATTTAAGTTAGCAGAGTGTTTCTTTATTTACTTTTTTAGTTTCAAGTTTACAAAATATATCTAATTTTTTTATTTTAGTTTTAAGTTTTTACAAAATGTATTTAATTTTTTTATTTTGAGTTTAATTTCTTTTATTTACATATACCGGGTAAATTCTTGAAAATCGAACATAGGCCGTTAACACGGGAAAATGATTTTTCATGGATTATTGCTCTCAAATTTAACTTTGAAAAACGGTTTTCCCATATTAACGGGCTATATTTGGTTTTCAAGTATTCACCCGGTATATACTTTAATTTTTTTGTGTGTGAAGAAAATATATAACGCAACATTAACGCAGCAGCAGCAGCAGCAGCCATCTTATTTTTACACAACGTTCAAATTGCGTTCCACTTAAGTAAACGCTCGCGGCGTTTGTAAGCAAGTGGAACGGTAAAATTCGCGATCGTGGTCGCGAGCGTTGTGGTCGCCAAGTGGAACGTACTGTGACATCTCAACAGTGTTGCCAATATCATTACGTTCGTACTAAATTTATTTCTTTTGAAATGAATTTATTACATTATGCCCAATGATCTATAATCCTACTACAAATCTCAACTGACAGCTGCTGCTGTTATAATTTTAACCCATATCGAGAAAAAAGGAAAAAAAAATTATAATAGAATCTAGATTCCAGCTGTATTATCAGAGTTTAAAATTTAATTATATTATAATAAAATTTGTTATTATACATTTTAATCATATATCCTCACATTATATTTTATAAAATTTTTAGACATTATTGATAATAATTTACAAAAAAACGATCGTTTTTACTAATACTAAAAAGATTAAATTGAAATATTGGAAGTTAAGTTATTCTATTAAAATTGCACATATCAACAATTTAAAGTAAAAAGTAAACAGATTTTATTTAAGACGAAGACTCTTGCCACTTAGAAACAACACAGCTATAAACCATTATGTCAAATTTTCGAAACAAACCAAAATACAATAACCACACATTCGTCAATTGTCATACAGCGTAAACCATAGACCAGACATATAATCAAACAAACAAACAAAAACACTTGTCTAAAGATAATAAGTCATTGATTATGCCCAAGCTTTATTTATTATGTTTTTATATTTAATATTAAATAATTAAATTAAATTAGATGATGCAGAGCAGTTAAACACAAAATGGCGGTTAGTAACTTATATTACAGAAATAAAAAAACATAGTAAAGAAATTGGTTAAAGCAGCAGCTGCTGAAAGAGTTTTTTCAAAATTAAACTAAAACGCGAAATAGACTAGAGGTAGGTAGACACTTGTGATGATATTTTGCTATCTAAACAATTAATTGAATGTAACCAAAACACTTGTTACAATTTCGAACCATTAAATAAAAATAACTTATACCGAAGAAAGCAATGCGAAATAATTTTAACTGCTCATTAAATTGACAATGTCGTAACGAAGCGAAAGGTCAAATGATTTTTTAAATATTACTGTCAAAATTTCGAAACATACTTTTTTGTTAACCTTTAGATGAGACTAACTATAAGCGGTGCTTATTTTTTTTTGTTTCACTTCCATGGCTATTTGATTGTTTCAACGTAATTTTTAATATATTTTTATTTAATTTCTGTCGTTATAACGCATGTAAATGTAATTCTGTTTATTGATTTAGATGCAGAATTTTATGCTCTACAACATTTATTTGAAGCATTTTTGCCTAAAATAATTTGGGGAGCAATGCGCACAGAAAAACTGTTTTTTCATGTTAATCGCCTATGTACACAGGTATGATGTTCCACCCGGTATAAATAATTTTCAAAATAGTGACTGGAGAAGGGTAAATTTCACTTTGTTTATTACTCAAAGATAACAAATTGAAAATGGTTAAGAACCACTGTTCCACTCTTTCCAGAATATTATAAAATTTAAAAGTGATGAATGTTCAGATATTAATCATATGAAAGAATAATATTAAAAACTGCGCGAAATTAAGAAAATTAAACTAATTTACTACATGCATTGAAGAAAATAATCCACTGTCTACAAAAGCTTTGACATATCAATTAAATATTAGTAAAAATGCTGTATTTAGATTATTAAAAGAAGAAAAATTTAATTCTTATAATTTTCAAAATAAAAAATATTTATACCTAAACCAGTGGTCGGCAAAGTGCGGCTCCAGAGCCGCATGTGGCTCTTTGGCTCCTTAAGTGCGGCTCTGGCACAAATATCCACGGAAAGCGCAATAATATTTTCATTTAAAAAAACACTTGGTAAGACAATAATTACATCTTATTTTGATAAATTAAAATTCCTCTATAAATCGAAAACATGTATAATTTTCTGTTTAAGTTAAAACATAGATAGGTAATTAAAATTTTATATTGTTGTAAAAATACGTAACGAACATCGAGTTTAATTTTATTAGTTTTCGTAAACGTAAAAACAAACCATGTACAAGCTACCGGCTGATAAACACCATTTTAAAACAATAATTTTAAATATGAGGGAAGCATTTCTCAGCAGGTTTCAGGAATTTAAAAACAGCAGAGCAACTTTAGCATTTGTCAAAAATCCTCTTAATGCTATGATAATCGAGTTGAAATTTTCTCCTTTTGAAATTGGCATTGGTAGCTTTGAAATACAATTGCTGGATTTAAAAAACAAGAAGATATGGCGCTCTAAATTCTAACGTCTTTGTGTTGAATTGAAAATATTGGAGAAGAAAAAATGTGAGCTTAGTTCACAACACAAGTGGTCTGCTTTGAATGACCTGGAGAAGGAAGACATGATCATTTTCAACGCTTGGAATAGTATTCCTAACTCTTACGATCAGGTGAAAAAGCTCACGTTTGCTGTTCTTTCCCTTTTCGTTTCTACATATATATGCGAACAATCTTTTTCAAGCATGAACATTGTCAAGAGTAAACTGAGAAGTCGTCTTTTTGATGAGAACTTGAAATCATGCCTAAAATTAAAAACAACAACATACAAACCTGACTTAATCAAACTTTCCAAGGAGATGCAAGCACATTGTTCGCATTAATAAATATGAAATTTAATTTTATTTAGTGTACTACTTATTTAGTGTAATAAAAGTTTACTAAACAAGCAGATTTGGCTCCCAATTTTTTTTTAAATTGTTGTAATGTTCATATTTGGCTCTTTGGCTAGTAAGTTTGCCGACCACTGCCCTAAACCATTAAATTATGACAAGTTCATTTAACATTGACACTATGTTGCATTTTGTCTGGAACAATTCCACTACATTTAACTGGTATCCATATTAACACATTAATGAGAAAATAGTAAATATTGCATCTTAGCTGAAACTTACGGTATATATAAATACGAATAAGAAAGTATTATTGAAGAATAGTAATTTAAAAGCTCGAAACTGTTGTCAAACACATGTACGACAGTTGACACATGATGTAGCAGGATATCCTGACGTCACATGATTGTCGTGTGAACTCGGCAGTTTTCGGGTCTCAATTTGCCGAGTGAACACTTGGTCCGACTTAATCATTTTAAAACGTAATATTATTGTTATTATGAATGAAACACATTCTGTATTGTACCTACATATTTTTTAAGTTTAAGGTTGAAAGTATTGTAATATTTTGGAAAACATTAAATTAATGAGCAATTAATAATGGAAATGATTTCAAAAATTCTTTAAAAAATAGTTAAGACGACGATAATAAAAAATTCAATATATTCCTAAATATAGTGTAAAATATCTCCGTAAATTTTCATTTTATTTTAATTTGGTAATTTTTATTCAAAGAATATAAATAATAAACTTTGAGTATTTCATTATATGTAACAGAACTGTACTTCCTGGAACTGAGTTACCTCGCCTCCATCCCTTGAGAAACCACCCCCGCAGGCAGTGATGCTTCTTTTATAGATAAATTGCAAGAGGACATGTCTTTTGTCGCCCGAACGAATAGGTCACGCGTCCGCGATGGTCAATAATCGCGTAATGTAGAGTTCATTTCCCGCCGTTCTGAGCTACGAAGCTGTGCATGCATTCCGCACGATGGACATTAGCTCAGACCATGTTTTAGTTTACGTTATTTTATTTTATCAGTTTTCATGTCATTTGTACATAAATAACTTATTTATGTACAAAGTGAGTGCTTCTTGTACTTTTTCTTTTTACGCGTGGATTATACAGGATATATCTGACCACCCGTCCCAGACTTTTTCTTGGAATTATTACGTCTTAGAGGTTCAGAAAAAAAACTAGCATAATATAAGCCTACCTGAAGAATTTAACGGTAGTACTCTTGATTCCGGAATTTGCCGGAAGTAGGAGTAAGTTCACTCAGGTTTAGAATTTCAAATGGGAACCTATGTCATATGTGGTAACATTGGATAGGTATTTTAAAAATAAACAACTTTTGTTAGAAATTTTTTTTTATTATTTACAAAATAAACACTAAAATCTGTTTAAATATTCGAAGTGTTCTCCACCTTGATCGGTGATCATAGCTAGCTTATTCATGTTTAAATTATGACATTTACTACTTTTATTAACTGTCACATTACCTTATTTTTGAATGTGACAGCATGGTGGTTTCAGCCACACGATACTTTTGACAACATTCACCTAACACCATCAGCATATCGAATCCTTCGCGGTTTGAAATCACCATGTTGTTACATTAAATAATAAGGGAGTGTAACATAGTGATTAAAAGAAGTAAATGTCATAATTTAAACATATGAAAAACAAGAATAAGCTAGCTATGATCATCGATCAAAGTGGAAAGCACTGCGAACATTTAAACAGATTTTAGTGTTTATTTTATAAATAATACCTTTTAAAAAAAATGTTTCTAACAAAAGTTGTTTATTTTGAAAATACCTATCCAATGTTACCACATATGACATAGGTTCCTATTTAAAATTCTGAATCTGAGTGTTGTTACGCCTACTTCCGGCAAATTCCGGAAGTCGAAACTACTACCGTTATATTCTTCAGGTAGACTTATGTTATGCTAGTTTTTTTTCTAAACCTCTAGAACGTAACAGTTCCAAGAAAAAAGCCTGGGACGGGTGGTTAGATATCTTGCAAAACGCTTCTCTTATTATATAATTCTAAATGGATAAATATAAATGGAATAAAAATTAAATGAATTATTGGTTACAATATTTAGAAATATATACTAAATTTTTATATTACCGTTTTAATAACCATTTTTAAGAAATTATATCGAAATTTTCATATCATTTACTACTACTATTTGGGTATAAATTTATTGTTTTCAATTTGATTACAATACTTTCAACTTTTAATCTCAAAAATATGTTATGTTTCATTCATAATAACAATACTACTTTGTAACACGAGCGGGTGGACGTAGAGATGGCTAATCGGACTGCGTCAATTGTAACATGAAATTAATGAATGATGTAAGGACGACTAAGTGAAATGAAATTGTTGTCTACAAAAACTCAACATTTGAATGAATAACATAACACGTTACAAATAAATAAATGATATGGAAGCAGAATTTGGACTTTATATTTAATTTTACATTTTATTTACTATAATAAGTAATTTACGCACTGTTATTCAAGTTTAAACTTAAGTGAAAACGCGAACATCGCGAGATGTGAAGAGCTACATCTTTACGCGTGGAGTCGATGGACGAGACTGATGGTTTCCACTAAAACACTTTCTGTCCTAGGTACAATACCCACATCTGGAATCCATCCCCCACACATCAGGATAGACACAGATGTCTCAAGTGTTTTGGTTAGTCTGACACTCTGGCACTGTAGATAACGCGACCATGAAATCTTGTTGGAATTAAAAAAATATTAACTATAACTGTCTCTTTTTATAATTTAATGCCCTATATTTGAAAACCAAAAGATCTCACGCCCAGCCTTAATGGCACATGTGGTCACGAGTGTCAAATTACACGAAACCACTTTTACCTAAACGCAACATAACAACAATGAGATAGCTCATATTGTTACAACTTGTTCCGGGGATATCAATTGTCACGCGCCAACTTAGACCCAATTAGTTGCATGTTTTACCTTAACTAGTTATTTGTTTAACTAGGATTAAAAAAAATTTCACCAATTTAAATCTACCCCTGTGGCTCCCCCTCCATTAATATCTTTGGGGGCCGTGATTTAACGGCTGGTAACCGCACTTCACGCGAAAAAATATATCACTTACTGAGATCTGCTTAGGCAGAGTGCCACACCCAGTAATGGGTAAAAGGCGTGATGATATATTTATTTTAAAAATGTATGATTTTGGGACAAGTGATAACGTTTGCCGGACTCCACTACGTGTCATCCGGCAATATTTGAATTCCAAAGTAGCATTTTTTCCGAGTTAAACATATTATTTCTTCTACACCCACTTACTAAGCAAATTCTGTTGATTTATTTAAATTAAAATGATAAAATTGTAATGACACTGACAGTTAAATTTGAGTTTACGCATCATCATGGATAGTAAAACTAACATTCTATGTTTTCATATGCATAATTATAACAATTCAGAATTGATATACTTGTTATATTCGAAAATAATTATAAAAAGGTAATGGCGCCACATGAATTTTAGGTGTGCTTATCACTGATAATCTCAATTGGAAGCTTCTTTGCGGAGAGCTTGTCTCAACACTTCATAAATTATGTTTACAATTTTGACACCTAAAAGAATATTTAAATTCAAACCAATTATTTTGTTTTACTATGTTTGTGTGGAATCCCGCTTGAGATATAGTATCTGTTTCTGGGGTTCTTCGAATATCAGTCTACGTGTTTTCATAGCACAGAAAAGAGTTTTACGCACCATAGCTGGTGTCCCATCTTATATGTCGTGTAAAAAATTATTTTAAAAATATAATATTTTCACTCTAGCTAGTAATTATATTTATGAATCTTGTGTATTAATTTACAAGAATCAAAAAGCTTTTCCAGGGATCAGTGACATACATAACCACAATTCCAGGAACAAACACGTTGTTTTGGTCTTAATTCAAAATTAAATATTGTGAAAAATTCTCCATTCAGAATGGGCTTACAAATATACAATGAAAAAATAGTAATAATTTGAAGATATTTAAAACAGATGTAATATCTTTCTTAAAGCAACAGTCATTAGATACGGTTAATTTTTTTTTTTGCATTGTATTATTTTATGTTGTATTGATTTGGACGTTTTCTATACACTGTATTTGTGTCTACAGAAAATAAACATTATTATTATTATTAACACATTTTCGATAATATTATTTTTAATTAAGTGTTGCTATGGTGGTGATAGTATCCAATCAAAGCGAGTTTGTTACAGCGTAGTTGGCCGTTTCTCGCATCCTAAACGCCACAATTTTCTATTATTGTGTTCTTCTTCTTCCATTCCCCTTCTTCGAAGGTCTTCTTGGACTTGTTTATACCATTCTGCTGCTGGACGTCCTCTTTTCCGTCGTTCATGTGGCGTCCATTTCCAAATCTTTTTCGGCCACCGTGTATCTTCCATCCGTCTCATGTGTCCGTACCATGTAAGTCTTCTTGATTCTTGTTTTTCAACTACTGTTCTATCTAATTTCATAATTTCTTTAATTTCTTTATTTGTTCGTCTTTCTATTCTAGATATTCTGCAACTTCTTCTGAGTGCATCCATTTCTACCGCTGCTAGTCTCCCCTTATCTCTTTTGTTTATCTCCCATGTCTCTGAACCGTATAACAGGATGCTTTGGACAATCGTCTCATATAATCTTTTTTTTGTTTCCTTTTTAATTTCGTTGGACCATAATATACTGTTAAGTTTTTGGATTGCTTGCCTGGCTTGAATTATTCTGTTATCAATCTCCTGTTTGCTCGTGCCTTCTGCCGTGATTAAAGATCCTAGGTATTTGTAACTTGCGCAGTATTCTATGCAGTTTCCTTCTATATCTAGATCCTCTCCTTGCCCTGCTGTTACTAGATACTTTGTCTTTTCGAAATTTATTTTAAGCCCCGCTTCGTCATAAGTTTCCTTTAATTTTCTCATCATATACTGGATGTCATAGTCGTCCGAGGCTAGGATTATTTGATCATCGGCAAATAGTAGTGTGTGCAGACAGTGATCTTCTATTGGTATTCCCATATCTTTGCATTTGGTCTGCCGTGGCTTCAGCACGTGGTTAATATATATTTTGAATAGAAGAGGGGAGAGGCAACATCCCTGTAATAAACCCTTTGTTGTTTTGAAAGGTTTGGATATCTCCCTTCCCTGTTTAATGACGCTTTTTTGGTTTACATACAGTTTTTTAACTGCTGAGATATAGGTTCTTGTTATATTTGTTTGTTTTAATACTCTGTACAGTTCAGTTCTTGGAACAGTGTCATACGCCTTCTCCAGGTCTATGAATATACAATGAACTTCCCTGTTCCTTGCTTTCTTTTTTTCCATAACTTGCCTGATGGTAAATATATTATCTACGCAGGATCTCCCTGCAGTAAAGCCACTTTGTTCTTTTGTTATTTCTGTTTGTTCTTCTATTCTTTCTTTAAGAATACGTACAGTCTTGCAGTAGTACTTGTTACGCTAATTCCCCTGTAATTTTTACATTCCATTTTTGAGCCTTTTTTGTGGATTGGGGTAACAAAGGCTAAGTTCCACTCTTGTGGTAAGTCTTCATTTTGTAGACATTTGTTGAAGATATTGGCTAATATCTCCACTACCACGTCGGGGGCGTTTTTGTATAGTTCTACTGCAATACCTCCAGGTCCAGGTGATTTACCGTTCTTCATTGTCCTGATGGCTTTCATTACTTCCTGTGTTGTTATTTGTGGTACTGGATCTATACCATAGGTACTTGTTTCTTGCTGTTTGAATTGTACTCTATCTTCTGTAAAGAGCTGTTCGTAATACTCTACCCAGTCTTTCATTTGTATGAGGGATAATCTTGTCTTATTTTGATTGTTCTTGCGTACATTTTTTATTAGGTTCCACGCTTCTCTGGTTCTGGTTCCTCCTATATACCTCTCTACCTCTGCGCATTTATTATCCCATTCTTTACTTTTAGCTTCTTTTACTTTTTTCTTAACCTCTCTTGCTATTCTTGCATATTGTTTTCTATCTTCTTGGTCCTGTGTCGCTAACCAGACTTGATATGCTCGTCTTTTGTCATTTATTAAAACTTCTACTTCTTTATTCCACCATTCTGTTTTCTTACTATTATCCACTATACCTAGGGATTCGTAGGCCGATTCATGAATTGCTATCTTCAGTGTTTCATATTGTTCTTCTGCATTTCCATCCAAGGGCTCTTTTAGTTTTTGAGCTAGTCTTATTTTATAGAGGAATTTGACGGAGTCCTGTTGAAGTAGTTCTAATTTATATTTGTTTTGTTGAACGATCTCGTTTTGCTTCTGTTGGTTTCTACTGTTTTTATTATTTACTTTTTTGTACGGTACGTACATTGTTGCTTGTAGTAGATGGTGATCTGTACCGCACTCAGCTCCTCTACGAATACGAACATCGCTAGTTTTTATTCTAGAATTTTCCCTTTGTATGAGGTAATCTATTATGGACTTTAATTGTTTTGTTGGTTGGGTCCATGTATATTTATGGATTTCTTTGTGCTGATAAAATCCATTCATAATTTTCAGTGAGTATACTTTACAGATTTCTATCAATCTTTTCCCGTTGTCGTTCATTACTTCTTCTCCGTACTGCCCCACCGTCTTGTCATTTTCTCTCCTTCCTGTTCTGCCGTTTAAATCTCCAAGTATAATCAGTTCTTTCCTACTGCTAATGGTGTTTAAGAGTGTCGTCAGCTTGATTTCATAATTGTCTTTCATGTCCACATTTGCATCATCCGTGGGAGCATATATTGCGATTACTACTATCGCATGGCCTCTTATATCTAGTTCCATTTTCATAATTCGTTCGTCAATCTCTTCCCAATTTTTTATATATTTTTTAAATTTCTGGTGGACTGCAATTGCTACTCCTGCTTTTGCTCTTTTGTGTTTTTCTACCCCGCTATGGAATAGTATGTAATCCTTCACTTTCTTGTTTCCTGTTCCTTTCATCTTGACTTCGGTAAGTGTTGCAATATCTATTTGATATTTGAGTAGTTGATCTATCACTTCATTAAGCTTTGTGTTTATGCCTTGTACGTTCCATGTGCCTGTTTTCATACACCATTTCGATCGCATTGTTCGTCGTCCGTTTATCCGTCCGGCTTTTTCTGTTTAGGACTTTTAGCAAATGTATTTTTTTCCGAGTGACAGGGGGCTGGCCTGTCGCCTCAACCCCCTACCAGGAGGACCGGGTAATTTGTGGTCAAGGTTTTCTTCCTTTAGCCTTTAGCGACTCAACACCTAGTTACAAGGCAGTAACGCAGTATTAAACGATGAATTCTTCCGCCCGTAGCCGTTGATCCTCGTTAAATCCCCCTACGTACTTGCTCCGTAGGGGGATCGATCCTCCCAGCATTTGTACAAATCTATAAGATTCACGGCGCCGCCTCGTGAAGGCTGCTGGTAAGGTCTTGAGATGTGAGAGGCTGTATTTTTTGAATACCCCGGCGTGCCTGCGAGTACTCACGCATCACATCTCCTGCGCCGTAGGGAAGAAGTCCCTATGGTCCTTCCGATCTTCAGTGTACGCCGGCGTGCCTGCGCGTAACCTATCCCCTTCAGGCGCGCTTGGACCAAGAGCCTACTTCTTTCAGCTCTTGATAGTATGCTAGTATGAGGCCTAGACACACTCGCCAACAATCCCAAAATGGCATTATGGTTAAAAAATTGAAACAATAGTGTCATATTCAAATGGACGAAGAAAAAAACCTTTAATAATTTAATATATCTTTTATCGTTATACTTTCACTTCTAAGTAATCGAATCAGTTCACTGTTCATATCTTTAATTATATTAACAATAAATTATATAAGAAAAGAAAAGATTATTATATTTACAATATTTGTGTCGAAAATTTCAATAAATTAACGCCAGTATATCTTCAGAATTTACACATGAAAGTAATATATTATTTTGAACCAACAAATTCGCAAACTACTTTTTTATTATTTGTTATTTCTTGTGGAAAATTTAAAAGACCAACATGTAAAATGATTAAAGAGAACATATGAAGAATGAAATCTTTAATACATCTCTACTCACTAGAAGTACTGATTCCTGCAATTTGCAATACATTTCAATATATTTACAGAATTTTTCACGGGCAACTATCAAAATCTTTTGGTTCATTTGCAAAGCTCTTAGTTACATGCTTGCAGCGCCATTTATACCGGACTTTCGAACACTTTCTAAATTCACTAAAAGCCTCGAAAGTATGGAAAAAAATCCAAAAAAAATTCATTTAATATTTTAAAAACTGTATGACTATTAAGAACAATACTTGCATGCAAACTAACACTTATTATTTCCCACCAATAATTTATATCAACACTAATAAATCAGCTTTAGTTCAACTTAAATATTAATAAATAGAAGCGATTTTCGAAAACTGCTTCGAAAGTCTGGAAAAAGCTTCAAACGTCCGCGGTTTACCTCGAAATATGCCTCGAAAATGACCCATTACATACATATATATATATAATATATAACAATGCTAAGTCAGCAAAATAAATATTACATTCTACTATAATATTCATTATATATATATATATATATATATATATATATATATATATATATATATATATATATATAATATAACAATGCTAAGTCAGCAAAATAAATATTACATTCTACTATAATGTTTATATATTACATGTCACACTATGACCCAGTTATTGAAGTTACTTAATATGTATGTCTTAATTGTACTGACTTAGACTTGTTACAATAGATGAAGCTTGGAAGATTGGTTGTCATTCTTGAATACCTGCGAAATCCAAGAAAATATACTATTAGTTTCATTGTGTTATTACTTACCGCACTAATTTGGTTATAATTTCTAACAGCACTAATTAGGTTATAACCAATGACTTATTATCTTTAGACACCGCACAATGTATACTGCTACATAGTTTGTTTTGAAATAGATACTCCCATTGGCGAGGGGTCAGTGGGGAACGAGACGTATGCCTAAGTTGGTAATGCGTAATACCTAGATTAGATGTTTACCGCGTTAATAGTTCTCTCACGTGTTTTTGTTTGTTTACGCTCTGTGCCAAGTGACGAATGTAAGGTTATTGAATTTTAATTTGTTTTAAAAATTTGACATAATGGTTCATCGCTGTGTTTTACCGCAGTGCCAAGTCTTCGTCTTAAAAAAAGTCTATATATTATCTTTTTACTTTAAATTATTGAAATGTGCAATTTTTATAGAATAATTTAACTTTCAATATTTCAATTTAATGTTTTTAGTATTACTAAAAAAGAACTTTTTTTGTAAATTATTATCAATAAAGTTTAAAAATTGAAGTAAATATAATGTGAGGATATTTGACTATTGCATATTTAAAATTTTTAAAATGTATAATAATAAATTTTGTTATGAAATAATTACATTTTAAACTCGAATACCGCTGGAGTCTAGTTTCCACTATAATATTTCGTCCTCTATATGGGTTAAAATGATAGCAGCTGCTTGGTTCATAATAGTAGCCGCTGTCACGTTAGATTTGTAGTTTACGCAACCCGCAAAACAAGCTTGGGCTTATCCCTCTTACTGCTTTGAGTTTCTGCTTCACAACAAACGCTCGCATGCGGGATCTAAGGATTATAGATCATTGGTTATAACGTTTAACAGCACTGTTATTTTGCTCGTTTCTATATCAACTTATCGCAGTACTGTATATTCAACTTACATGGTATATACACAACGTCTGTAAGTACGTTAACAAACACGATCATACAAAAAATAATATTAAAATGTTACTCGAAACAAAAATCTATTATTTTATGGATTGAATTTAAGTTAAAATTAAAGAAAAGACCAACAGACAAAAACCCAATTACAGGATCTATGTTACCGACACGAGTGTAACTCTGTAACAATAATTTGTTACCTATGTATGTCCATTTTATTATTAGTTACTTATTCTGTGTGTGGTATTAACATTATTGTTCAACGAGGACACGAGATATTGTAGCGAGTACGGCCCTGTTCCATCTGGAACAGTCGACGCGTCATAGTCTACAGCGAGTACACTGCTGTCTCATACGCAATAGACAAGTCCGAACCTATTCGCCATGAGTCATGCTTGTACAGTGTCCTAGAAGTTCTGGAATAGTGTAGAATATCTTGTTCCAGTATATAAGGGACAGTTTGGGCCGGCAAGAAAATGCCTCTTGCCGGCTATTTGAAGTGTGAACAGTGCAAGTCGTTGCTAAACACTTTAATGTGAATATAATTACGTGTTGGTTTAGTAGTTGTACTACATTAGTTTCGTTTCAAAATAAATATTATGTTAGTATTTTCATTACTCGTGTTTTATTTAATAATAAACTTCACCGAATCCGAAATTGTAATAAACGTTACAATTGGTGTCAGGTGTTTGGGTTGTGTTTTGTGAATTAAAAGGGAAGTTTAAGTGCAAATAAATAAAAATGGGTTGGAAAATGGTGAATCTCAGTGATTTAAAAGTGACTGATCTCAAAACAGAATTAGAAGAACATGATCTGGACACCACAGGCAAGAAAAGTATACTCCAAGAGCGACGAAGGAAGAAATGCAGGAAAATTCTAGAAGTTTGGAAGCCAAATTGGATGAAAGTTCCAGAAATACCGAGGAAAATTCCAAAACTCTGAAGGAAGAACTGCAGGATAATTCCAGAAGTTTTGAAGCCAAATTAGAAGAAAATTCTAGAAGCTTGGAAACTAAATTAGAAGAAAATTCTAAAAGTTTGAAAGCTAAATTTGAAGAAAGTTCCAGAAGCTTGGAAACGAATTTGGAAACTAAAATTGAACAGAGGTTTGAAAAAATTGAAGAATATTCGAGAAAATTTGAAAAAATTTAAGAAATCGAGGCAAGATTAGCAACATTGAATTCGTCATTGAATCACGAACAGCCAAATGTCAAACAAATTAACGATTTGATTCAGAAAACGCCATCCAGTGACCAGCCATTGAATAACGGAAAAGTAGAGGATTTTGTGACAGAGGGGAAAGAATCATTGCGTAGATTCCATATGAAACCACCACAGTTTGATGGCAAGGTATCTTGGCCTAATTATTACGTCCAATTCGAAGCTGCCGCAGTATCTAATGGTTGGTCGTCATCTGATATGGCAACGCCCTTAATCATTGCGCTGCGTGGTGACGCAGTGGATATATTGCAAACAATCCCTCCAGAAGAGTGGCAGAACTATCAGCTACTAGTTAAACGCTTGGAAATGCGTTATGGACACGCACATCTGCAGCAAGTGTATCACTCGCAGCTGAGAAATAGATGTCAGAAATCAAATTAAAGTCTACAAGAATTTGAATCTGTTATCGCTCGTCTAGTTCGCCCACCATATCCTGACACCCCAGATAGTGTGTTAAAACGACTGGCTGTGCAAAGGATTCATTGATGGTCTCCGAGATAAAGAAATTAAGCGGGCCTTGATTCTGTCTCGTTCGAGTAACCTGTCCATTGCCCTGGCCAGCGCATTGGTATTCGAGGCGGTAGAACACGCTTCAAAACGGCAAGGCAATTTTCGCACAATAGAGGGCGTAGAGAAAAATAATAATGAGTCTATGGAGGAAACAGCACGACGTGTCTTGACTGAGATGTTGCCAACGAAGAGACAACTTCGATATTGGAACAACAGTGAGCCAGGGCATGTGCAAAGCCGCTGCGGGGAACAAATGAAGAACAAGACAGCGGATAAACTAAAGAAGGTCGACGCAAGGGGGCGAACGTCAATGCATTCTCAAGAAGCCCTTAAGCTAAGTGGACATGTCGCATCCCTACAACCTAGAGTGAATAGCATTTTTGTGGATGAGTTGATCGACAAGAAACCACATGCCTTGCCGACTAATACAGGTGCGACAAAAACCATCATTAGACCTAATACCTTCAAGAAACCGATAACGATGGAATCAACGAAATGGCGACTGAGCACAGCAACAGAGTCCGTCCCAAACTTACGGACCACAGTTATAGATAATCATTGGCTGACGGAAGAAGTTGTGAGAGACCAAGAAATTGATTCGGAATTGAAACATCTACTGGAATGGAAGAAAGAAGGCCGCAAACCATTCTGGCAAGAGGTTGTACGACACTCGAAAACCGTAAAATCGTACTGGGCGCAATGGGACTCCATTTTTATAGAAGATGGACTACTGAAACATATCCTGGTAGATACTGAGTCTACGGACCAAAAGATGCAGATCGTAATCCCTTGGAAAAGAGTACCGGAGGTACTGAAGGAGATTCATGATGGAACTGCTGGAGGACACTTAGGATTAACGAGGACAGTTCAGAAGCTGCGTGAGCGATTTTACTGGGTTAATAGTCGGAAGGACGTAAAAGAGTGGTGCGAGAAGTGCGTAGTTTGCGCCGCAAGCAACGGACCGCAAAGACGTCGGAGAGCCCCAATGCGTCAATACAATGTTGGGAGCCTATTTGAAAGAATCGTAATCGACGAGGCTGGTCCATTTCCAGGATCCGACAAGAGAAATAAATACAACATAGTGGTCATGGACTACTTCAGCAAGTGGGTTGAAATCAAGAAACCGCTATAGTAAGTAGCAGAAGAACTTGTCAACCAGTGGATCCGCCGATTCGGGGTACCGTTGAAACTACACTCCGATCAAGATAGAAACTTCGGGTCATCTCTGTTCTAAGCGATCTGCGAGCTATTGAACATTCGCAAAACAAGAACAACTGCTCTATACCCACAGTCAGATGGCATGGTCGAACGCTTGAACAGAACCATCATTAGACATCTCTCCTAGGTTGTCTTCGGCCACCAAAAGGACTGGGATTGTCATCTACCAATGTTCCTGTTAGCTTATCGTTCATCCGTCCATGAAACAACAGGACAGACTCCGAAA
The DNA here is from genome assembly GCA_947425015.1 of Pterostichus niger. NCBI lineage: Eukaryota > Metazoa > Arthropoda > Insecta > Coleoptera > Carabidae > Pterostichus > Pterostichus niger. The sequence goes on along the minus strand of OX380343.1, from coordinate 21,360,645 downwards.
GCACTAAAACTCGAGATTGAGGAGAAAAATAGAAGATTAGAGAAACTAGCAATTATATCAAGAGCTAAAAATGTAATTATCCATGGAATTTCAGAACCCGAAAATGATTATAAACACATTCTACGTAAAAATATACTTGAATTAATTAAAATCAAACTAAAAATCGACGTTAGAAATTAAGACATTGAAAATATTCACAGAATAGGTATACGGAAAATCAACAAACGCCGGCCCATAATCATGATTCTGTGAAATTTAAATATGAAATTTTAGATTCTAAACAACGAAAACTTTACTCCATTCCGAGAGGGCTATTGCTATCAACCCCTACCCTGACAGCAGAAGAATTCATTGAAGATGCTAAAGAGAACGACAATACGGATATCAGCATAACTAAGTACTTTCATTACTCAACAAAAACTGTTACTGAAGATAAAAACGATACTACACCTCAGCATGCTTTGACAAAAACTGATGTTAAAAATAGATATGAAGTTACACCACGACCTGCCCATTCTTGAACAAACACTAATCCAAATACAAATGAAAAAAGAACTACCAACATTTATAAAGAAGACTCAAATACCAATGGCGATACTGAACAGCAGAAAAATTAAAAATCAAAAAAACAATAGAAAAAAAATAGAAGGACCAATGGATCGTCTTTTACGTCCACGACCTCAAACTACCCTAGATAAAAATTCAAAAAACTATTAAAGAGTAAGCCTTGCAAAACACTACATCAACATAAAGAAACCACTTCAATCGCATTTTGGAATATACCAGGTTTAATCACTTCAAACTAAATACTTACAAACATTAGACATAATATGCGTCTGTGAAACATGGTTAGATGAAAAGATTTGCCACTCGATACCGGAATTTCTGACCACATATAACCACTTTAGCAGCCATGCATTAAAAGATGCTAGCAGAGGAAGAGCGATAGGAGGGTTATCAATATACGCAAAAAATAACCTCTGTGATGTCTGTATAATAGATAAATCAGCCCATTGGATTAGAACAAAAATCATATTTAAAGATAGCAAAGAAGAAATAATTATAATCTCTGTCTATATTTCGCAAAGCTACGACTTCAGCATAATCATGGACTTACTGTCAAATCTATTAAGAGAGATCAATGAGACCTATTCCAATATTCCTCTCATAATAGGAGGAGACTTTAATGCACAAGTAGGCAACTTCAATCAGGCAGAGGAAGAAATATTTGAGTCATCTAGAATTAATTACGAAAGACTATCTAACCATAATGTCAATAGAAAAGGTAAAATTTAGTAGAAACGATGGAATTTGAAGCACTCTATATACTTAATGGAAGAACCCAAAGCGATACACCTGCGCAACCAACCTACTTAAGTACTTTAGGTCAAAGTGTTATCGACCTTGTTTGGATCAACGCAAACTGTGTACACCTCATAAACGACTTCCAAGTAGACAATAATATACTTATTTCTGACCATCTCCTCTGCCGGCTAAGTCTTGAAATCAATGTAAAACTGACACAGAACAACAAAAATATAACACAAAGTAACGTATATCAAAAAAGAATTTACTGGAATCCTAATATTGCCAAAGAATTCCTAGAAAAAATGGAAATCCAAGCTACAACATTAAACATGAGTTCCGTTGCCAACAGTACTGATATATATATATATATATATATATATATATATATATATATATATATATATATATATATATATACTGAAATTGTAACAGCTTGCTACAAAGTTGCCGATGAACTTGAAATGATACGTACAATAAAACCTTACACTAGCAGTCATAAAAACAAACCATGGTACGACGATGACTGTAAGAAAAAAAACACCAGATGAGAAAAAGTTATTTTAAATACTTAAAAGACAGGACGAATGATACAAACCTAAGACAATATTTTGAAGATAAGAAAGATTACAAAAATGCTATCAATCAAAAAAAGAAAATTTTGGAAAATGTGCAAACAGCTTAAACAAAAAAATTGGAATATAAAACCAATAAACATAAATGTATAGGAAGCATTTTATAAAAATATTTTTAAACCACATATTGAAGACAATATACAGTACATCGACACTACACACCCATTTCTAGATATTGATATTATCAAGCATGAATTACACCGAACAATGAGAACCCTTAAAAATAATAAAACCCCTGGACTTGACCTCATCCCAAATGAAATGCTCAAATCATTACCAAACAGTTGGTTCTCTATATTCCTACATTTTCTGCATAAATGTATGAATACAGAAAATATACCTCCAGAATTAGTTGATAGTTCCTTAATATTATTACACAAAAAAGGAGATAAAGAGAATCCACTTAATTACAGAGGAATAGCCCTATTAAATACGAGTCTGAAAGTACTAACTAATATCATTGCAAAACGTCTTGAAACATGGGCAGAAAGCTTCAACATAATCCCAGAAGCGCAATACGGCTTTAGAAAAAAAAAGATCCTGCGTAGATAATTTATTTTCATTGAAAAACGGGACGTCTATGCAATATTTGTAGATTTTAAGCAAGCATTCGACTCGATAAACTACACGAAACTATGGAACAAACTCTTTACATTAGGAGTAAGTGCCAAAATAATTAGAATACTAAAGAACATTTACACGAATGCAAAACTCATATTAAACATTAATAGAAATCAATCAGAACCAATTAATGTTACCAAAGGCGTACTTCAAGGAGATTCTCTAAGTCCTCTGTTATTCAGCCTCTTTATCGCCGATATAGAGAACTTCTTCAGAGATCAAGGAATAGAAGGAATATATATGAATTAAATAACTGATATTATCATGATGCTCTATGCGGATGATCTCGTAATCCTATGTACCTCGATATCAGATGTACACAAAAAACTAAGCTGTCTAGAGGATTATTGTAACCGTAATGACCAAACTATCAACAGCCAAAAGACTAAAATCATGAAATTCTACAATGGCAGACCCCGTCAGCTAACAACCAACTTCATCTGCCAAAATGGTAACATTGAAACAGCGACCGAATATGTATACCTAGGAATACTTTTCACAAGTTCAGGATTATATAGAAAGGCAAAAGATCGTAGATTAAGTAAGGCAAGATGTGCAGCAGGTAACCTAAAAATTGTTATGGCTCAAGCCAAAATGTATTCGTGGGATTCAAAAATAAAATTATATAAAACAGTGGTTTTACCCACGTTACTATACGCTGCCGAAGTATACAGCTTACAATATATTGAGGAATTAGAGATAATACAAGTAGGCTTCTTCAAACATATGTTCAGTTGGTCAAAATTTACACCTAATTATATTGTTCGATCAGAAATAAACCAACCCAAACTAGAAATAATAATATTTAAATTAACATTAAATTACTGCATGAAGCTCTTACTAATGAATTCGAACCGCTACCTAAAATTATGCTACATAAAACTCTTACAATTAATTAACTGTAGAAATAATAACCAGAAATCCAATTGGGTTACTCAGGTCAAAAATATTTTCGGGAAACTTGAAGGATTACATATCTGAAACCAACAAAGTTTTACCATTCTAAGCAGTTGCTCGGACCAATTGGTCGAAAATCTCAATATCCTATCAACAACAGAAGATCAACGTAGAATACTTACCTCCACGTATAGCATATTATACAAGGATATTACTATTCCCATTCCCGGATTTAATTATTTACAAACGGACGTAAGCTTTAAAGTTAAGAAAACCATTAGTCAAATCCAGGTCGCATCAACACGTGAAACATCACAACTATTCTTAAATGGTATATTGTACAAATTTGAAAATAATAATATTTGTTCCATTTGTAATAATTTATAACCTGACAACTTGTACCACTTCATCGTGTCATGTCCACTGTACGCTGCCTTTAGGTCATTCTACCTCCAGAAATATCGCCAAGAGGCAAACAAATTCGAGCATTTGCCCAGAATATTAAAATTTAATTTGATTTAAAAATCAAATAATCTTAATATAAATATATAAACTGCTCTGTAAACATGATTAATTTTTGCATGTACATATGTTTATAAAAATACCACTCTCTTGTATAAGCTAAGGCTTTTCACAAATATATTATTACTTACTTACTTACTTACTTACTCCGGCTAGCATCTTCTTTGGTCATGAACTGCGATTGCCCTGCGACTTGAAGTTCGGCAACAAGGCAGGTGAAAATTTGGCATGCGAAGATTTCGTCACCGAACTTCGGAAGTAGATGAACGACATCCATGAGCAAGTACGCTCCAACATCCAGAGCGCTAATGACAGGATGAAAGACCAATATGATGTCAAGGCTGAGAATGGTGGATATCAAGCCGGGGATCCGGTTTGGCTGTACAACCCACAGCGTCGCCGTGGAATGTCCCCAAAGCTACAGAACTCCTGGGAAGGTCCCTACGAGGTACTGAAGCGAATAAGTGACGTCATCTATCGAATCCGGAAAAGGACTGCAGGAAAACCAAGAGTGATTCATTTCAATCGATCGACTCCTTTCGCCGGTGACAACAACGATGGCAGCGCCAATGAAGCCCGAGCTCGACGAATTAATGTACAAGATCCGGAAATCACCTTTGACGAGTTCATGGCCTCCTATTCTACGGGCCAAGTACGAAATAGTGTGACCAAGGAACATCAGGGAGACTTATTCAAACTGCCTACAGAATATTAATATTCGCATTGTGTGGCCCAAGATCTACAGATGTCTCGAGGAATCGCCGTGGTTTTTAAGAAAAAGTTCGGCCAACTTGAAAAATTACGGCAACAACATCCATGTGTCGGCACAGTGCTACAGATAGCCGACAAACAGTCGAGCCGAAACAGAAGCATTTTTTACCTGGTGACTAAACATCTGTCCCACGAGAAACCAACTTATCGCGCCGTCTGGGACGCTCTATGTGATCTACGAGGTGTGCTGCTCGATCAGGATATTCTAAAACTAGCTTTACCAAAGTTAGGCTGTGGCCTTGATGAATTGAGCTGGAGAATTATAAGAAACATGCTGGAAACTGTTTTCCAATATACCAGAATTGAGATCCTGCTGTGCAGCTGTAATCCCTGTGGTTCAACAGTAGTGAAAAAAACTGAGGACTGTTATTTCCACCAAACGTCACGGTGCTCGCGGGGATCAACGTGCAGACATCGGCACGGCATAGGGAAGTTTTGAGACGAAACATCCTTAAGGAGGGGGCAGTGTAGCGAGTACGGCCCTGTTCCGTCGGGAACAGTAGACGCATCATAGTCTACAGCGAGTTCACTGCTGTCTCATACGCAATAGACAATTTCGAACCTGTTCGCTCTGCGTCATGCAGAAATGTAAAGTTTTCCAGAAGTTTTGGAATAGTGTAGAATATCTTGTTCCAGTATATAACGGACAGTTTGGGCCGGCAAGAGGCATTCTGTATTTGAAGTGTGCAAGTCGTTGTTTAATACTTTAATGTGAATATAAATACGTGTTGATATAAATATATGTGTTCGACCGAGAGGTCGTTTTGCGGGAAATGCGTAGAGAGAGAATGATGCGCATCCGGCTCGAAGGACCAAATGTTCGACCGAGGGGTCGTTTTGCGGGGATTGCGTAGAGAGGGAATAATGCGGATCCGGCTCGAAGGACCAAATGTTCGACCGAGAGGTCGTTTCGCGGGAAATGCGTAGAGAGAGAGATATGAGAGCAGAAAGTAAGGCAGAGTTATGCAGTGCTGGAAGGAGAAGGTACGGACGTTCTTCACTTCCAGGAGCTGCTCTGGAAGACTTAACACAAGGATGGTAGCTCTTTGCTGAAGGAGAGACAGGATAATAGGGGCAAACCCACAAATAATGCGTCAGGAAGTGACAAAGCTAACTGAAGTCACGTGGTCTAATCAACAAAGAGAAGGAAAGATAAGCTAGTGCAACAATGTAAATGAAAGAGAGCCACAGGAGGGATTGAATTTCCAAAAAACGTAAACGAAGGTGCCTGAAGGGCTGAACAACCTGAGGCGAGTATGGGAATCAATAGGTAAATTTGCAGTAAACAGACTAGGATCTATTTTAATACCCAAAAATATCCAAATATTGTACAATAGCAAACATGAACGAATGACTTCAAAATAAACCAGAATTACAAAATTGAATTAACTTATAACCAAAAACGAGGTGAATTGATGTTGTGCAACAATACAAATAAATAAAGCGTACTTACGATACAGTAGAAAATACAAATTATTCATAAAAAATACTTAGTGACAAAGTTGTTGCTGGTAGCAATACAAAATCTTTCCCAATTGGAATAACAATAATAGCGTATGCGGAAAGCTGAAATAATGTTTAATATTAGCACTAAACACTTGAGCGTAATTATTTAGCGTAAAAAGTGAATTGTGTAAAAACACGTGGCCGTAAGAGGCGTACAGGTTAATAGAAAAAACTTGCGAATTGGTGCACTGCGAAAGCGAGTTACAAGACAAGTGAAATTTACAATAAATTAACAGCAAGAAATATAACTAAAACTTAAGTTAGTTGATGGCGCTCAATAGATAGCGCTGGGTGTTGGTGATAAACCGGTGGTCGGCTGAGGAAGCAGTGGCGTCTCAACATCCTGCCGGCCAAAACCAAGTTTTCAGGGTTGCGGAAGAGGACACAGCTTCACCACGGGCCTGGATAGAATGCCCGAAGCGGTCCTCACATCAGCGACTCGTAGTAAGTAGGATGCGGCCCAATTTCCACTGCAGTGGTGGTAGCAACTCATTTTTAATAAGCACGAGCTGGTTGGGTTCCAGGTTCGGTGCAGAGCGCGTCCACTTCATGCGCTGTTGCAGAGTGTTTAGGTTCTCATTGTGCCAACGTTTCCAGAATTCCTGCTGGGTTCTCTGCAGCAGCTGCCAACGATGGAGGCGATGCTCTGGTCCACTGAGGTAGTCCCTGTCAGGAAGGCATACAGCAGCTTCTAATAAAATGATAAAATGGTTAGGGGTTAACGCATGTAGATCATTTGGATCAGCAGAAAGTGAGCTCAGTGGCCTAGAGTTCAAAATAGACTCTATCTGGCACAACAGAGTGTTGAATTCTTCGAACGTGAGTATCTGAGAGCCTATAACACGTGAAAGGTGGAATTTAACGGACTTGATACCGGCCTCCCAGAGTCCACCGAAGTGCGGAGCAGAAGGCGGATTCAAATGCCATTGAGTACCGTTGGAAGCGAGTTGATTGGCTAGATGTTCATTGTAACTACTGGAGGCGACGAATTTTTGTAAGTCAGTGAAATAACTTCTAGCACCAACAAAATTAGTGCCTGAGTCGCTGTAGATATGAGAGCATCTACCGCGTCTAGCGAGGATGCGACGGAAAGCGAGAATGAAGGCGTCGGTAGACAGATCTGATGCGAGTTCTAGATGCAGCGCTTTAGTTGAAAAGCATACGAAGAGGCAGAGGTATGCTTTAATTGATTTAAACCCTTTCTTCTTGTACGGAGTTACGTGAAATGGACCACCGTAGTCTACGCCTGCCACATCGAAAGGTTTTAGTTGTATGACTCTGTTTGCAGGCAGGTCACCCATTTGTGGGTGTGGTGCAGCGGGATTGCATCGAAAACATTTGATGCATTTGGCTGAGTAGCTACGAATGACGCGGCAAGCAGCCAGGATCCAGAACTGACGATTTAAGATCGCTTGAAGGGTTCGGGGCGACGGATGCTGGTATTTTATATGGAAGTGTTGAATCACAAGGTGTGTGGATCGATGATGTGATGGTAGAAGTAGTGGATGTTTTTGATTGTAGTTTAATACGTAAGTCTGTGGTGAAGAATTTAGGTGAGTTTTCTTCGAACCATTGAAAACAACTCTGAGTGCGTGGATCGATGATGTGATGGTAGAAGTAGTGGATGTTTTTGATTGTAGTTTAATACGTAAGTCTGTGGTGAAGAATTTAGGTGAGTTTTCTTCGAACCATTGAAAACAACTCTGAGTTTGGTTGTAGAATTAGTGTCGCGAAGAACACCGTGGTGAGGAAGATAAAATCCTTCATTTTGGTTATCTAGTTCTGGAAGAAGAAGCGACATGTGATTCTGAGTTAGATAATCTCTCATGAATTGTTGATATTCATGGTTGAGCGTTTTGTTAGATGCCAGACGCCGTTGTAGTGTTTGAAAACAGCGTAGAGCATTAGTGTAAGAGTTTCCTAAATCAATGGGATGCTGTTTGAGAAGGAGTGGGACGACATACCGACCAGAGTTCAGGCGGATATGTTGCTTCGTGAATAGGTCTTCAGCTAGACGATCTTCATTGCATAAGGCGTGATTGTTGGGGATCTCCTCCAACTCCCTGAATTTAGTAAGAGTTTCAGAGATGGATTCTTGGACAGTCAATAATGTGTTGACTTGCAGACTGGTTGGCATGGCGACTGGGCCGGAAACGATCCAACCGAGGGTGGTTTCGAGAGCGATGGTCCCAATAGAACTGTTAGTTTTGCGACCTGTAATAATATTAAAGTAAAGATCTGCTACTAGTAGTAGTTCAATGGGTGCGGGCGTTATAAAGTCGAGATCGGTCAATGGTAAATGTTTGAACTGATTTAGAATGTCAGTGTTTAGCTGTGCTTTAGGAAGATTCCTGGTAATATGCGAGACTACAATTGTTGACAGATTGTAAATAGGAGACTCTTGATGCATAGAACGCAAGCGAAGTGTCGTAGTACCTCGGATAATACTGGATGAAGTAGTATTACCGAATCCTGTTACAGTGATGTTAGCAGGAAGACTTGCTAAATTTAAGCGATTTGTACACTCAGACGTGATGAATGATGATTCACTTCCACTGTCGAGTAATGCTCGAACAGGGTGCCAAGTGCCTGCAGGATCAGTTATTAGGACTATTGCTGTTCCTAATGAAACAAAGGGAGTCGAATGACTCTGTGAAAATAATGAGATTTCATTCCCAACAGTTTGAGAAGGACTGGAGTTGATTGCGACGGTCTGATGGTTGAGATTTTCGATCGGTGAAGAACGATTGACAGTTTCTGCCTTTGGAGATTGAATATGATTCAAATGCAACATCGTGTGATGTCGTCTATTGCACGTTTTACAGTTTACCTTGGACTGGCATTGGTTTGTGTTATGAATCGGAGATAAGCAATTTCGGCAACAATTGCTTGTGCGTACAATATTAAGACAAGCTGATGGCTCCATGCGGTGAAATTCAGAGCATCTAAATAACGAATGTGGTTGTGAACAAATAACGCATTTTATTGCATTGGTTGTTGAGACAAATGCTGAGGTTTTCAGGTAGCTTTGCGTTAAATGTTTAGGTGATCTGGGACTGGAGATCACATTTTTGTGTTCATGTGGTACAGCGCGAGTATTGTGAACACTTTGCCATTGCTGGGATTGTGCAAAACTGTTTAAAAACGATAATAGTTCATTAAGAGTTGGCAAGTTGTCTTTGCCTAGAGTGCGTTCAAAGTCATTTCGAGTTTCTGTATCTAGTTTTGAGACTAAAATAAATGCGATCAGTGAACTCCATGCATCTACAGGTTCGTTATTAGATTTTAAAGCTTCGGTGTGCTCATGAATGGAAGAAACGAATGTAGTTGCGGTTTTATAGTTTAGCGGTATGGGCTCGGGCAAATCTATCAGCGTTTGAAGATGATGTGACGATATCAGTCTTTTATGAGCGTAGCGACCTTCTAAGAGTTTTCGAGCAATCGCGTAGTTATCATCAGTCAGTGACAGGTTTTTCACAAGTACCATGGGTTCTCATTTCAAGAGTGATTTCAAATACTGAAATTTTTGAGCGGATTGTAAGGTGTCATTATGATGAATAGAACTGTTAAATATATTATAAAATGAATTCCAGTTCGCAATTTCACCAGCGAAACTAGGTATGTCTAGTTTGGGAAGTCTAGCGAAGCACTGTGATTGTGAAGATAATTGTGCATTGAATCCAGTATTCAGAACATCTGATTGGGACGAGTCTCCCGAAATACAGAATGGTGGTTTTTTAAATATCGTTCTTATTTTACGAACAGCAACTTGAAAATCATCGTATTCAATAAGGAAGTCATCTCGTTTGGTAGCGTTGTCTTTGTGCATCATGATTTGGACATGATGAGTTTCATATTCCTGAACACGTTCTGATAGTTGCTCGTATTGAGTGCAAGCTTCAGCAATTGCGTCAGGGTCACTGGCAGATTGTTTTATTAAAGACTCTAAAGATTCAATGAAACGTGTGCAAAAATCGCGTTTGATGGTAGCGTATAGTAAATCCGTCATGTTGGACAGGTGCGAACAAGTAAGTGATGCGAATGGACAAGAGCGTAGCACTCGCCGATGGGACTTCAAAAAATAGAATAAACGAAATCGATTTCACGACGGATTTGCAGTAAGGTACAAAACGAAAAACCGATGTAGATGCGAATAGCGTGAAGGGTTCCAACGGCCCGCTACGATCCGGCTCGAAGGACCAAATGTTCGACCGAGAGGTCGTTTTGCGGGAAATGCGTAGAGAGAGAATGATGCGCATCCGGCTCGAAGGACCAAATGTTCGACCGAGGGGTCGTTTCGCGGGGATTGCGTAGAGAGAGAATAATGCGGATCCGGCTCGAAGGACCAAATGTTCGACCGAGAGGTCGTTTCGCGGGAAATGCGTAGAGAGAGAGATATGAGAGCAGAAAGTAAGGCAGAGTGATGCAGTGCTGGAAGGAGAAGGTACGGACGTTCTTCACTTCCAGGAGCTGCTCTGGAAGATTTAACACAAGGATGGTAGCTCTTTGCTGAAGGAGAGACAGGATAATAGGGGCAGGCCCACAAATAATGCGTCAGGAAGTGACAAAGCTAACTGCAGTCACGTGGTCTAATCAACAAAGAGAAGGAAAGATAAGCTAGTGCAACAATGTAAATGAAAGAGAGCCACAGGAGGGATTGAATTTCCAAAAAACGTAAACGAAGGTGCCTGAAGGGCTGAACAACCTGAGGCGAGTATGGGAATCAATAGGTAAATTTGCAGTAAACAGACTAGGATCTATTTTAATACCCAAAAATATCCAAATATTGTACAATAGCAAACATGAATGAATGACTTCAAAATAAACCAGAATTACAAAATTGAATTATCTTATAACCAAAAACGAGGTGAATTGATGTTGTGCAACAATACAAATAAATAAAGCGTACTTACGATACAGTAGAAAATACAAATTATTCATAAAAAATACTTAGTGACAAAGTTGTTGCTGGTAGCAATACAAAATCTTTCCCAATTGGAATAACAATAATAGGATATGCAGAAAGCTGAAATAATGTTTAATATTAGCACTAAACACTTGAGCGTAATTATTTAGCGTAAAAAGTGAATTGTGTAAAAACTCGTGGCCGTAAGAGGCGTACAGGTTAATAGAAAAAACTTGCGAATTGGTGCACAGCGAAAGCGAGTTACAAGACAAGTGAAATTTACAATAAATTAACAGCAAGAAATATAACTAAAACTGAAGTTAGGTGATGGCGCTCAATAGATAGCGCTGGGTGTTGATGATAAACCGGTGGTCGGCTGAGGAAGCAGTGGCGTCTCAACAATATGGCTTAGTAGTTGTACTACATTAGTTTCGTTTTAAAATAAATATTTTGTTAGTGTTTTCATTACTCGTGTTTTATTTAATAATAAACTTCACCGAACCCGAAATTGTAATAAACGTAACAATATATTATGTATTCCCTAATAACGGTTGTGCCACAAGACTTTTAATACATGCATTAACTAAGGACTTAAATTTTTCAATTCCTTTGACTTTTTTGTGTGGCTCGCGGCACGGAACTAAATATTTAAAAACTATAAAAACAAAATAATTAAATCTATTTTTCTCTGAAAACTTCTACTAATTAAATCATTTTATTTTTTTAAATCCGACGAATGATAAGTAAGGATTAGTGATTCATGTAGAATACTTGAATACCGGACGTCTTATTTTAAATTACACTCTTGAATTTCTCGGGATATATGCAAAAGTTTTATCGTTTGAAGGGGAACATCCAATTTTGTTGAATATTTGCTACCCTCTACCTCCAAGGTGCGGAGGATGGGGCAACTTTGAAATGAAAACCCTTATTTTTTATTGCAAATTCGGATTCTACGTTAAAATACATAGGTTTTGTCCAAAACATTTCTTTGTATACGTGACAGATGGCGCCAGAATCGTTTTAAGCGTAGAAATAAAATATGCGGATTCCCATTTAAGATTACAAAGTTGAAAGTTAATTTCAAACCATTTGAGTTAGACACTCACTGCTAGACTCCGCGAAGATTGAAGTAGAATTCCCTTCTGTAAGGCAATCAACACAATATCACTTAAAGTTTCTGAACGCAAACTCTTCAAACCAAGTTTTGAAGCACTTCTAGTAAAACAGTTACCGATCGCCCTATAAAAGACCTTTCATTTGATACTAAACACGATAGATTTAAAAGTACTTTAATTAAAACAATTTCCGATCTAAAAAATCAATTCTGCACACGAACTCTTCAAAGGACGTTTCATTTGATAGTAAATACAATGGCTGGTAGCACGAGCTCTGTTTTTGTCTGTTTTAAGAGCAGTGTATTTGGGTGTTTTAGCTATCGCTAACATGTTAAAACAGAGCTTGTGCTACCAGCCATTATGTTTAAAACAACTTCCACTAAGAGAATTGCATATCGAAACATTTTTACTGATGCAATTCGATCTAGTTTTTCTTACAATCTACATTTCTGTGAACAAAATTCATATGGTTTTCCTGTATACTTTATATAACTAATTAATTCAATGTTTTGTCTTTAAACTAACTTCATGATGAACTATCAATAAAATATATTTTAAATGTTTGAAATATATAAATGTAATAAAAATGTCTCGTGATTCCTCCAATATGCGTAAAATATTTCAAAAATACTCTAAAACATTTAATATATAGTTAATCCTTAATTAAATATGCGACATGACTTCTGACAAATATCTAACCGAAAGTTGATGTTCTTAAAAACCCTAGAGCCACTACACTCTTGGTTGATACTGCTAAAAAATTTCATGTTTTATCAAAATATTTGCAGATCATGTGCACAAATAAAAATCTGAGACTACCAAAAGGCACTTCCCATGGCTGACCTCTATCCTATAAAAAGTTTAAACAAAGCACATTTTTGTCGAGCACTATTTTGAGCATAAAACCATTTCACTATATCTAATTTTTCTTCTAAATTATACATTTTGAATCAAGATACTTGGTATCAAACACTGATGACAGCAGATGACAGATAAAACGCCAAGCATTTATTGATTTTTTCTTCAATTCCATGGCTGTCTGTATTTTCAACACAACTTTCGACATTTTAATATTTAAATTACAAAGCATGTAATCGAAATTATGTTTATCGATCTAGATGCCCTAAAACGATTATTTGAAGCTTTTTTGCATAAAATAATTAGGGAAGCCAATAATGAAACATTTGAAAAATAGAATTGAAAACGCTGTGGTGCGCAATTCGGTTCACCAGCCTGTATATACATATACATATATATTGTGTTTGATTTTTTACTAGATTTACCTTAAATATGATAAAATTATGAAAACTCAATTTTGACATCGGAATGTTGGTTATAACAATGTGTTGGAAACTAAAAATCATACACCTGTTTAGTGTCATCGCAACAAGCTGGCTTCCTATACGAAGGTTACACACGCACACGATCATCAATTATTTGTATTCATTAAGTAATGTATAAAAAAAACCGAGGCGGTAAGGCCAACAGTCAGGAACGTAACACGTAAGAACAAATACAGAACAACACAAGAACACGCCATATACGGCGCCAGATGCCGGTGGATATATCCGTTAATTATTGAGTGATTGAGATTTTGCCTGCGTACTGTGGGACCGATGCCAGTCTGAATACTGCCCTTGTCTTTTGTACATGTTAAAATAAGTGGAACAAATAAAACTCTTTTCTTATTTCGAATTTCTTTATATAAAGGTTCAAGATTCACAATATAAAGTTATATGTTTATTTGATTTTTTTTGTAGCTTATCTATTTTTTTTAATAATGGCATAATTTGTAAGAAGCAAAATATTTCAGATTAATTTTTAAAAATCTACTTCTGATTGATAATATTTTTGAACATTCCTGTACGTATCATGAAGTGCATGCACATCGGTTAGTACGAGTATGAGTATTTGAAATATAAGTGAAGGAAATTAAATTTGCTTACATAGAATACAAAAAAAAATCGTGGTAATTTATATCTAAATACACAGAACAAGTTCATTTGCAATAAACAATAATACGAACATATTTGCATGTAAGTAAGACTAACCACAAAAATCACATGCTTTTTAAATAAGATTTTGTTATTATTCGTATGATATTATTTATTTTTCTATGTTCATTATGTAATGTTCTTACAGATGCATACCTACTCATTACATCTTACTCAAAGTGGAAATAGTTACTTTAACAATACGCATTAGTACGGAACCGTAAAAGGGCCATACGCAAAATATTTTAATGTTAATATTTCACCTAATTTTCGTGACATTTAAACTTTTTGAAACTTGAAATTCCAAGTTTAAACTTGAAATATCACCCTTTAAACTTGATATTTCAACTTTGAAAAATAGAAATTTCACCTTTTTAAAACTTGAAATTTCACCTTTTAAACTTCAAATTTCTACTTTTACCCGCATGCGCTATACGCATTGAGTCGAAAACTAAGTCATATACGTCATGCATAGAAAGCTCATTTTTCTACTCCCAAAATAGTGAGGAAAATGTGTTTTTCTTCCCTAGAGAGGAAAATAAAGAAGTGTTACCAACATGAATGTTATTTACAAAAAATGTATTGTAAAAATTATAAATAAAATCCTAATTTTATTGAAAATCCTTATTTTGGTAATATACATACTTTAAATTATCTTACAATTATGTCTTACATTTTTCTTTTTCTACATGAAATCACAATTTGACAACTTTAATATAGATTTAAGATTGGTTCATTGGCAATACTGCCTTGTGTCTGGTAACCTATCTTTTGACGTGTATTGTGTTGTCAAATTGTAAATATAAATATAAAGTAAATAATAATAATAATAATAATAATAATAATAATAATAATTATATATATATATATATATATATATATATATATATATATATATATATATATAATGTAGCGTCGCTATCAAGTAGTTTGGCGACGTTACATTATTTCGTCTCCAAGTTACTTCTTTTTATTACTCTGTTGTTTATGTTTACTTTTCTGTCAACTATTTATTTATTTTCATTCTTCTTTCAAACTTAAAAGTGTACACATCTTCCATATCATATATTATATATATATATATATATATATATATATATATATATATATATATATATATATATATATATATATATATATATATAATTCAAGATAATATTATTGTATCTTGACGCAATTATAATGTTGTGTGACAAAGATTCATAGATAGAGAGTACACCTCTCAAAATAAGACAAAATGCAAAAGATACTATTGACAATATGTTACCCGATAAATCCAAGAACAGATATTTCACTAATTGTAATGTCAATATAAACTATTTTGATTCAAATAAACAAAATATTACCCGTGTTCTACTACCCTTTTCTTAAAGTGTATTTATGGTCCGCTCAAATCGTTTTTAGAAACATGTTGTAAAAAAAATGTTATGTGTAACTCGAGAAGAAAGAGCTTTTCCCATTCTCGCTCGAATTGCCGAATTCACTGTGCTCATGCGGTAAACTTCGAGCTCGTGTGGGAAAAAGAAGCACTTTCCTCTCTGGTTTTTTGACAAGTAACTATTTTTTATTTTGACTTTAAAATATATTTATCAACTTTAACTACCTGTATATTTAATAAATAATTAAATATTATCAAATTTAGACGTTTCTAGCTGTCAAGTATGTCTTGCACGAAACATAAAACTGATTCATAAGTTTTATGTGTGTAAAAGGGTTGATTCCGTAG
Organism: Pterostichus niger; assembly: GCA_947425015.1. Taxonomy (NCBI): domain Eukaryota; kingdom Metazoa; phylum Arthropoda; class Insecta; order Coleoptera; family Carabidae; genus Pterostichus; species Pterostichus niger. The sequence goes on along the minus strand of OX380343.1, from coordinate 21,344,644 downwards.
CGCACTAAGTGCATTCTATATCTGAAATACAATATAGATCAAATGTTATTGTGTTTTTATTACCATGCCAAAAATTAATATTGTTATACAATTGCCAATTTTATTGACAATAATACATACATAGCATCATGCTATATTCCCATTAAATGGAGTAGCACGAACCCCTGAAACATTTACAGAACATCCATTATTGAATTAGACTCAATGAGGATAGCGCATGCGCGTAATATGTTTTAAAGGTGAAATATCAAGTTTAAGAAAGGTGAAATTTATATTTTTAAAAGTTAAAATTTCAAGTTGAAAAGGTGAAATTTCAAATTTAAAAGGTGAAATTTCAAGTTTAAAACGTGAAATTTCAATTTTCAAAAAGTTAAAATTTCAAGAAAATTAGTTGAAATATAAACATTAAAATATTTTGCGTGTGGCTCTTCTACGCTTCTGTACATTAGATAATTGATGAAGCAAGTATTTCGTGACAAAATAATTATATTGCACGTGAATACGATTAATAATTTTTGTACATAATTGTTTCAGTTCAGTGTTTTTCAACATAAATGACAACTAAGAAATACTAAATGTTACGAAAAAGAAAATCAAGTTATTTAAAAGCTAACATGTTAATTTTACAACTCAAAATTACCCCCGGAAGCATGGACACTTTTGCTACTTTACGTCTTAAAATATTTATTTATTGATTTGAACTATTTATATTGACTACAATAACAAGTATCCACTATAATAATACGCTGCTTATAACAATATTTATATTGCTTACAACAATAATTATTCATCTCAATAGTATACTTCAACTTTGAACAAGTAAAAGCAATAAATTCAATTGTTGCACTTTTTGACTACGTCTAATTTATTATTGTTTCCATAACAATTTTTGTAAATTTTTCTGTTAATTGTAAAACTAAATTACTACTCTTTTGTATCGTTGCTTATTATGACCTCCATATGAATAATATTAAAAAAATATTATGTACTTCTGCAAATTCACAATAAAAAATGCTTCAATACGTCCGCTACTGATGGTTCCGCTTGGTGAACCGCTGCAACTATAGTGGTCTCTACTTCGTATCTATTTCTTTCCAACTAAATTACAACACTCATAGCCACTATAGTGGTCACTGACGCATTGTTTAGAGTTCATCTCTTACTAAGTACACAACTTAGTTTCGTGTTACAATTTTGTGCAATATAAATACAATTAATAAATCTCTTTTATAACACTAATATTCTTTTAAAATAGAAGAAGAGTGGACACATCTCAGAGTACGAGATAAAATATAGTAAAAACTTAAAATTGGAAGGCCATTGGTCTATTTTTGTCTCAGTGCAATGGAATAGACCACTATAGTGGCTCAAGGTTATAAGCATTAAATTCAATTCGCGAAGTCGCATACAGCATATAACTCTTGATATCATTCAAAAATTCCAAGAAGTTCACGAAATATAGCAACGGTTCATCGCAGCAGCACACTCATATTAGTCCGGTAGCGAACGTGTTAAGAAAGTGCAATTCAGAATCTCGTATTATTTTATATAACACAGTTAAATGCAAAAAAAAATCTCAATATTTATATTTCGGATTACATCTAGTGCCCTACGCATTTATTTGGAAAAACAATTATATGGTCAAACTATCCTACTAATGTGACAACTTTTATCTAATTTAACCAACCTCGCAGCTCTTACAGTTCTTGTGATCCCAATGCATTCGCACCTTAAATAGAACAGCCTGTATAGGATTGTAAAAACTGAAAATGAATTAAATAGATATGAAAGGAAGAAAGTGTTGATCTGCTCTTATGTTTTATATATTTTTAAATATTTCATAGCAGAGTCGAGAGCCGATATCTTGTAATATAGAAATGCGCTCAATAAGTCAGCAATTTTAGATATTGCCCTGTTTAATTATGTTGCAAATTTTAATAATTCACTAATTTTATTTTAGATTACTATTTTCAATATGATGAAATGATGATTGAAGGTCCAGACACAATCGATGTGGAGGGCGATCTACAACTGCAATGTTTATTTTTATTTCATCGCAATTTTCCACATAATAAATATTTGCCTTATTGGAAGTTTCCGATAACCGTAAGTATCTAATTTGTAAGTAAAAAGTAAAAGAAAAGAACTGAAAGAAACATGAGTTATTTATAAACAAAGAACATGCAGGTTGTGCAGTTAGACGGAAATAACCAAGATTTTTAAATGAACATTGGAGTGTATTGAAAAGTAATAAGCAGGAATCCAGTCAGAAATTATACGGTTATTTTTTACTGAGCCAACGTTTCGTTGCCAAGCGCAACTTCATCAGGGCAGCTAGAAACAAACAGGAAAGATTACAGGTGAATACTTTGCAAAATGCAATTACAAACAGATACTAAAACAATAATAAAAATAAAATTACTTACAGCAAAAAGTATGTGTAAATAGTTACAAGATAAAATATTATACAGAACATCAAAAAAGATGTAGTCAATAGTAAAATATAACAAACAAAATAACGCCGAAAGCCTCATCAAACAGTTGAATAACAGTGAAAAAAGTTTTTTTTAAATATTATGTCATACAAACAAGTCAGATAACGAGCAAATGGGCTCGAGATGGAATAACACAGAAAAGTAACAGAAAACTTGGAGTATTCTTCTTATTTGCAGAGGTTCAAGATGTGGCAGTAGATGTTGCTGAGGTCGTTGATATCCGTTCTGAAGTTAATGCTCTTCTTGTTGTCCTGGATCGAAAGCATTTCAAGAAAAAGTCTCTTGCTGAGTTTGGCCTCAGTGTGAAGGATGGCGATGCAAATAAGAAGAAGAATACCCCTAGTTTTCTGTTACTTTTCTGTGTTATTCCATCTCGAGCCCATTTGCTTGTTATCTGACTTATTTGTAGGACATAATATTTAAAAAAAAAAAAACTTTTTTCACTGTTATTCAACTGTTTGATGAGGCTTTCGGCGTTATTTTGTTTGTTATATTTTACTATTGACTACATCTTTTTTGATGTTCTGTATAATATTTTATCTTGTAACTATTTACACATACTTTTTGCTGTAAGTAATTTTATTTTTATTATTGTTTTAGTATCTGTTTGTAATTGCATTTTGCAATGTATTCACCTGTAATCTTTCCTGTTTGTTTCTAGCTGCCCTGATGAAGTTGCGCTTGGCAACGAAACGTTGGCTCAGTAAAAAATAACCGTATAATTTCTGACTGGATTCCTGCTTATTACTTTTAAATTCCTACCCACAGTCGCTTATTTACAAAACCTTCCATTGGAGTGTATGCCGCCATTTTCGCGAAAGGCAAAACATGCATTACTCTTTTGTATACTGCAGCGTCTTTCTTGTATTTTTCAAATGTGAAATCACAGAATAAGAACCGGGTGTGTACTTTTCTGTTATATCATAGGAAATACAACGGTAAAATTATTATATGGTGATAATTTCTGCCCTAATACTTTAAAACAAAAGTAAATTAAAAAATATTGAGAATAAAAGACTGCATCTCAAGATTAGAAAATAATTTATAATGTATTTATTTTTCCCATGATAAACCCAAAATAAAATTTAAAATTTGAAGCTAATTAGAGAATGCTCTGGAAACCGAAATATATAATCAATTATCTGTAATAGTATGTCATTTCATACAATTTAAGCTAGTATAATATTAAATTCCACGCTAAATTATAAACGACTAATTCATAATTTTAAATATTCTTTATTTTTCAATCAATAACAACAATAATAACTATAATAAATTTTCAAATATATCGCTAATGTTACTAATAATATTAATAACTAAATATCAATTAACTAACTTTTATCTTTCAAACTGAAACAATATGACTGTTTGAATGGCATTCTTTGAATTGTAAATTTTATTTTACGTTCATATCGTCAAAAATAAGTAAATTATTAATAATTTTGTACTAATTAGACGCAGTTTTGCATTCTAAACATTTTTTTAATACTTTTGTTATAAAATTAATAGGAATACTGTATAAAGTTTTTTCGTGCGATAAAGCCACAAAAAAATCATCCAGGAGACCGGGCTAGCTAATGAATTGCTCTTCCACGACTAATTCAAAAGTAAGAAAACATTGGTCCAGGTATAATTTTATATTTTTACTTATGTGCTGCACATCTGTCATATTGAAACCAAATTATATTTTCATTTTGATCGCTATGTCTTTCTATTTTCGGTCTAATTTGCTTTTGTAGGAGTTCCAGATACATATTGGAATTTAAGTTATTGTCAATAAAAAAAAAACCAGTATTATGTAATCCAATAATACCTGCCATATAATAACAATTTGAGAATATTGAGTGTATTGTAACTTGTAAATGTGGATTCTCTCATCAACTCTAATTAATGAAAAAAAACTATATTTTTTCTATATGAGATATTTTAATTACTTGTTTATTGTTCAATTTTTCATGGCAATCTAACTTTTAAGGAAAAAGTTACATTTCTTTTTCTTATTTCTCGTTACAAAATAAGATATAGTAAATATAAATCTACTCACTACACACAGACTTTTATTCTAAACAACTATTTGATTTACACTTTTAGTCTTAAGATTGATTGGGCACAAACTGTCGCTATTATAAACAAATCGCATTGTATTTCTTATGTAACATAAAATAAGTCACCATCCGGTATGGCACAAAATAAATAAATAAATAAAGATCTTTTGATTAAGTATCTAACAATTTTTTTATATCATTAGAAAGTAGTTTATTATAAAATTCTTACAGGGGAATAAATATAAGAAAGATCTTCAAGTAATTAAATTAAAAACCTCCGCATATATTGTTAATACAATAAAAATGCACAATATTTCTACTGAAGATGAAAGAGATTACCAGTGTCAGGTAGATGATCACCTGGATATTTACGAAGTATCAACATATGTTCATGTTAACGGTAAGAGTCACCGAGTCGAAATGAAGGAATGTAATTTTTTAATAACACGTATCAAAAACTAATATTGTGAGTTGAAATATTTTTCTTTGCAGACAAGAAAAGCAATCTTAGTGCTCCTCGGATATACTCTCCAACTGGAGGCGAAATTCAGATAAATGCAGGAGCAAACATAACACTTCGCTGTACTGGCTCTCGGCCTGTCACGTGGGCACAGCCACAGAACGCTCGCTATCAGGTAAGTCTTGACTCCGTGACATATATTAAATTTAAATGTGCTCTTACTTACCAATGACATTTTTATACGAGTATAATTTAGAAATGCTACATGCAGAGATTATAAAATAAGACAAGTAAATGTGGTCTTTTATTTGAATTTATATTTATATCCCATATATATTCCCATATATATATTTGTTTGTTTCGTAGTTTACACTGTTAAATTTGCCAGTAGATTCATAAAAAGGATAAGCGCTGATAACTCTGTCCCAAATTAAAACAGATGAAAGATTTGAATAAAATTTGATACTAATTAATAATCTTTTGTAGCCAGGTTAAAATAAACTTGTCTTATGATTTGAAAAGTGAGTTACAACTTATGAACAAAACAATAACTGATATTTGCGCTAACGCGCTTTATGAATCTGCCTGTTAATTATTATTAAATTTATAACTACATGTAGCACAAATTACACATTTAATTAATCTTATGTTTTTTACGGTTCTCTGAACTAATAATAAAGCGCACAACGTTTCGCCTCGCACGGCTTGGACTGAGGCTATAGTAGCACAATCTATTTATGTGTTTGCATTATATTAAAAGTGATATTATATATAAAATGTAATACTCCTTCTTCCATAGACATATTAATTATGTTAATAAATGTGATGATGGAAGCCTATTGGGTTGCGGATCTGTTAGTTAGTCTGTGGCTGAAGAGTGCCATTTAATAAATACAATGGTACGCCACCGCAGATGAATTGTAAGTATTTGTTGTGTTCAGTTTAGAGTACAATTGACGTACAGCTGAATTAATAAACAAAAACTAAATTTGTCGAAAAAAAGTTAAATTCGCGAACGCGACTAAAAAACCGGTAAATAAATCTACTGCTCGCCGAGTTTCAGAGCTCACTAATTCGCACGTATAATAATTGTTTACTTGCCTACTTAATTATGAATGTATTATAAAATATAAATTATGAAATATTATCTTTCGAGAAAGAATTTGAAATTAATTAAATTACCTATCATGTAGAGTTCTTAATTCTAAATCATTTATGTCTCGTAACTTTTGCTCTCAAACGATAAGGAAAGCAGAAAACTCAAAGTATTATTTTACATGTTAAACGCCTATGGCCGGCTGGGCTGGGCACCATCCTGTATATCAAATTATATGATTTGCTATGCTGAAATTGTACTTGATAATATCATAATTAGTTGACACTAAATTTACACTTAAATTTATACATATAACGCAAACAACATAATTGTTAACTATATACATAAAAAAAAACTTAAAAACAGCGAATTACAACGTGTACAATTTTAACAGCATATCCATAGTTATATATGTATGTGGTCCAAAAAATCTTTGATCTAGTTGAAACATACAAATTTAGGAAGGTTCGGAAATATTTAGGCCAATCGATGCATATTTAGAGGACGCTCAAGTTAAATATGTGACTTTGTTTTTAAGCGATTTTTTTGACGAATTTTTGGTTATTCTATTGTCTGGCAAAAATTTTTTTCATAATAATACATTTTCCATTCCAGGATATCGCACTGAAAAAGTGTTTAAAGTTATTTCCCAGTGAATATTTTATATGCTACATGATATTTTTCAAGCTTATCTGAGACGCGATTTCCACTTTTCTTAATATTTGAACAAACTTTATACTTTTATAACGATAGTTTATATGATTTTTATTACTGATCATACTCAATTATATATCACAGAATAAGAGAAAAAGTACTTTTTTCTACGATTGCTATGATATCTTGACAATCACTCTCTCATTTCTCATCGTAAAGTTGGCGTTTTCTGTGAAATAATCGACAAGTAACTGTATTGTATTTTTAATTACAACAACTGATAATGTTATTTAAATAATCTTCATTTCAAAAATCACAATTGTTTTTTATCATTGTCAATAGTCTGACGTTTGCTGACATACCTACATTCATACTACCAACCCTGACAGTAACTTTGTGATGTTGAAAGCTTGCTTACTTCAACAGTTGCCAAGGATACAAACAAAACAGAAACTTATCATTTTGACTGAATGAATTTATTTTAGTACATATACATTTTTTTTTATAATTTAAGATGCAATCGTAGAAACAAATTTGTGTCACGAGAGTAGTGACTTTATTCATTCGGCTTTCGGCTGGCGCTGTTATTAACGTGCTCGAGTAACAAGGAATCACTTAAAGCAAAATGGTACATTATCCTACGCCGCGCGACAATCTCTCGAAATCGACAATGTACATTTGCGCTCGAAACAAACCCAAATTTTTTCTGCAGTTGCCACGTTACGTTTATTCTCTTGTCTATTCTTTTTCACACCTTCGCAAAATTCTAGTATCACAATTTAAGTTTTTTTCGATGGTCAAAGTTAAGTAACGACTGTTTAAGTAACTTTATGCAGGTTTTAATTAGCGGAAAAGTGATTATTCTGTAGTAGCTAAGTTGAGTAATTTTTTATGTAGTCGTTTATGGTGTTTCTGCGTGGGCAGCTGTACTATTTCAGTTTGGAATTGTGCTATTTCGAAAATATCAAACGTAGTTTGGATTTGAAATGCAGCTGATACAGAAGAATATTTTCATATTTATCTGCAGTGACCGGATTTGTGGAATCACCAAAATCAAGGTTTACTCTTAGCTAGCAATCTTTCCTGGAATTGGTATGCGAGTCAAAACTAAATTTTATTAAAAAATATCAATACAGCAAAATGATCGACAACAAAATTAATACAATAACGCACACCTAACGCATGCTCATCCTTAAAATCTCGACACAGACTGCCCAGAAATGATCGTTGCACGACGCTAAGAGACCGTAGCTACCATAGTGGTTACCGGAGGAACTAATAATGGCATGAACTTAATACAGAATAAATATTATTGTCACACTGCAACATGAAGATTGAGCGTGAAAAGCGAGTGGTGAAGAAACAGGCGTTAAAATACCTAATTTAATAGTAATAATTAGTAACAATGTTTACTTATGCTATATATTAGAGATGGGCGAATATCATCCGCGAATAGTCGAATGCCGCGAATATTAACATTATTCGATATTCGAGATTTTCTAATATTAACGTCAGTATAGCGAACATTCGAATACCTAGAATATCGCGCCATATGTTGATCTCAATTTTTTACTATATTTTTCTTTATCATTTGTACATAAACTTAAAGCTATTACAATACTTTGAAGTTATTAATAACAAAGATATTTTATTTCAAAACCATGAAGACGTACCATATTTCAAATTTGTTTTTCGCCAACATCAGCCCGTACGTTTCACCTTAAATTTGAAGTTTTCGTCTTTTTCTTTTTTGTTTGTACTTTTTGTTTCAATTTTATTTTATCTTAACAATTTCATTCAAATAATGAAGAGGATATAATTAAATAATTATTAATAATAAATAAATTAACTTTTAGGACTATTCGAATATTCGAGTACCTCGAATATTCGAGATCTGATTAATATTCGTATTCGATATTCGAATTCGAGAAATTTGATATTCGCCCATCTCTACTATACATATATCCGACAATACGGTGGTGTGGATAGAAATATGGAATTCGATTCCGGAGATCCCGGGTTCGAATCTCACTCAAGCTAAAAATTATAAGAACTACCATACAGCGGCTCGGTGAGTGCGGACCCTATACTGTAATTGGGATTAAATTTCTGTTGTACAGAGTAACATAAATAAATAAATATCATATTCATTTCATCCGCTATGTACTGTAGACAATCTTTAATTAAATGAATCAAAACAATATCTTGAATAACTCACTTGAGAATATAGTAAAAATTACAGATTTTCATCAAAAAAAAAAAAAACTTTCCACATAAACGTATTTGTTCATGAACCAACATAAAATTGTTTTAGTTTTTTTCACCCACGTATAATGCTGAACCACTGCAATCAACAAAGTTTAGATTTGTCACTGGCAGCTTCAGAAATGTAACATCATTTTATTGGTTCAAATCTTATTTTAGATAGAACATGTTTTAAATCTTGATGGGCTGTATGACACATACCTACATTTGACGAATATGAGTTATTTTAACACTGGGCTGTATCGCTGTTTTGAGAATAATTCGTTGCCAAATCATCCATTTAAATCAAACAAGATACAAATATTTGTGAAAGGTGAGTTTTCTATTTCCATTTTACATATTGTTTTGGTTTGTATTCATTTCCATATATTTATTTACAGATGAACAGAATCTCTATGTATCACAAAAAAATATAAAATATGTTTATCCCTATGCCAATGTGACAGTGCGATGTAGACCTACATCACGAGATGTGAATGTATCACTTTCAATGCTGTTTCATACTATAGATCCTTACACCCATGAGTACGTATTAATATATTAACAACTACATAAATGTTGGAAACGTAGCGATTTTATAGTCTAAGAAGCATTTGTAGCATCTGTAAGTGCCAATATTAAATCTCCTTGTTCTTAATAAATTATAATATAATTATTCCCACATACGAGGTGTGTTAGAAAAGGAATGAGACTGACTTTGTATTTACAAAAGTTTTTTTATATTTTCAAACAACAATATTATCTCTTTCGAAGTAGTTCCCTTCGGCCGCTATACATCGGCGGAGTCGTTGTTCCCAGTCTTGGTGGTAGTGCTGGAAGGCTTCAACCGGTGTGGTCTTTAGCATATCTGTCACATTCTTTTGCATGTTCTCCACAGTTCCAAAATGACGTCCATTTAAGACTTTTTCAGTTTTGGGAAAAGAAAAACGTCACAAGGATTGTGATCAGGTGAATTGGCTTGGGGGAGGGGTTCTGCGGAATTACAGGGATTCATTATGAGGTCAAAAATTCCATGTTGGAGATGGCCGTGCAACATGGTCCGTTGTCATAATGGAGCATCCAATTCTGTGCAAGGTCTGGTCTCACACGAATCACCCTTTTTCTGAGCCTTTCAAGAACATCTTTGTAAAAAACTAGGTTGACAGTTTACCCTGATCTCACAAGATTCCTCACACGTTCGATGTTTTTTTCGGTTTTTTAATTTGAAGGCCTCCCTGAGCGAGATTCTTCTTCAATGTGTTCTCGGCCTTTCAAAAATGATTTATGCCAGCAAAAAGTTTCCTAATGGGCCTATTTCAACATTTCAAAGGTCACACTCGCGGATTCCAAGTTCACAAATTCCGCTGATCCATTAGAGCTTTAAAAAATCACGTAGTGACTGTACGGAGTTGAAACTCCGACAAAGCAACTAAAGGAGATTGACACACATGCCTAGTGAAGGAGAACAACTCAACGTTGCCAGATAGCTCGCAATGTTGTCTGTCTCATAATTTTTCTAACATATCTCGTATGCAAATTCTCATGTTATACTCCTATGTTCCGTGTTTCGTTGTACATCCTGTATAAACAATTTGTTCATATTATATCAATATTGAGTGAAAACGGATATCGTTATATTTAATATGTTAAAATTGTTGATAATAATAATTGTTTTAAATAAATGACGATTATTCGATAACTGTATGGTGAATATTGTTAAAATTGTATAAACTAAAATGCAAATAATTTTTTTGGCTAAAATACTTTTAAAATATTGCGCAATGCTTCAATTTATACTTGAACTTCATCCAGTTTCTAGAACCGAAATGCTATTTCAGCCTATGTTTGAAGTTCAATATCTCGAAAACTACACGATGAAATTTTATTTCCTATATCACGATCAATTCCGAATACTTGAAAAATGTCATTTATTGTAAAAAAAAACATTATCTTCACCGTGATATGTATGTCATCCGAACTACCTTCACTTAATGTTTACTTGTGATTTTTATTTATAATATTAGTCTATTAAAAGTATTTATGAATGTAAAATGAGAATTATTATAATTATTTATAATAGTCTCTTATATATTAATTTTCAAACCTAAAACCGCTTTTTAGCTAGTGTACAGTTACATTTCTGCTGTTTACTCAAATATCCTTTTGCTTGTCAACAGTAAATTCTTTCTGTATTATAAAAACTAAAATTCCGCGTATTTTACAACCATCTTGGCAAATAATGTAAGTCATTCCTATTTTTGAAAAAAAATCTTTAAAATGCCTCCTTACCTAGTAATGACTTTCTAGATCCGCCACTGATGGAGCCTAGGATTATATATTCCATTTAGTTTTTATTTCTATAAAAAATCAATGAGAATCAGATAAGATTAATTTAATATGGTGCGAGATATATTTTTTCGTTAAAATTTGTTCTCCTGTTGCTCTTCGTGATATATGTTCCTTCGCGGGTTTGTTTTAAGATATTTTGTAATTCGATAACATTTCATTGAAATACCAGTTAAACCAGATATCAGACAGGCAGATGATGTCGTGGCTTGGTAGAATGTTTACTTCGTGTTTGTTTAATCTGAATATTCTGAACCATTATGCATTTCAAAACATTATTTTTGTTTTACATTCGTTTGTTTTGGATAGTTTCTTGACTGATAATTAAATCTTGTTATTCTTTTTAAGATTTATTTTTTTCGATGTACATTTTATTTACCTAATTGTCTTGCTTTTGTTCGACTGCACAATTTTCTGAATGAGCAAAACAGAAGAACTTTTTATCTAATTTGGTTTCTAAATAATTTTATTTATTGCAGAACGCGTTCAAAACAGAAGGTCATTCCAGTGATATATGCTTATAATCCCCGGGAAGGATTCACCGTCCAAATGCCTGACATTCATCTTGGCTTTGCAATTGTAACGTGTACATTTGTAACCAAAACTGCAAACAGCACACTAGATATAACATATTTTATTCGAGGTAATATTTAGTTTATTTTAGTTTCTGTATTTTAACGGCACTAGCTATACGACTTAATTTGACAAGTGCTACTAAACCCCAACAACTCAAAAACTCAGGTTTATCCAAATAATAAATAGTAAAACTAACATAAATCTAGGCGCACTAGATAAAAAAGACTATTAGCTCTCCATCAAAAGCTAAACAACTACAATTCAGTATTAATTCAAAACAGACCACCTATATAAACATGCTTGACTGCATCAAAATATCCTTTAGCAAGACAGAATTAATATGCAAGCATTTAGCACAACAAGATGTTAAAATTAAAATAAAAACCTCAACCGCGTTCTGGAAACTAATCGGCTTACTAAGGCTAAATATAAAAAGCATTTAGCATTTATCAGCCAAGATAGAAATAAGTATACACAGTCGTAAAAATCCTGCATCCGGTCAGGAGATGTTAAAGAAACTCTAATACAAAAAGCTTTCATTATAAGAAACGTATTCAACATAAAAAGCTGGCTCAGAAAACAACCGTTGCCTATGCACTTCATAATATATATATATATATATATATATATATATATATATATATATATATATATATATATATATATATATATACATCGTCATATTTGCCGAAATCCACGTTGAAAATTTAAATAAAACAATTACTTGCCAGAAGACAAATGAACAATACAAAAAAGGTGAAAATGTTAAAACCCCTAGTTATCAAGACAATAAGAATAGAAAAAGGAAAGATCTCGAACAAATCCCAACTATATAACCTCTAGACAAACATATCAGCACCAGTTTGCGTTCAAACTCAGCTTAAAAAACTCAAAAAATAAATTAACACCGAAGGAGTATAATTATGTTTTGAATATACAGGGGTAAAATAATATCAACAGAAGGAACATTTAATAGCGCAACACGAGTTCATATGCCTCTATGAAAGGTGGATCAGTCATACACTAGATGATATCCCATCTTTTTTAATAGACTATAATAGATACCAGCAGCTCACCACAAGGAAAACAAGCAGAATAAGTACATGAAGAATATTACAATAATCGAACACTGGATAATTTAAAATATAAAATCTAAAATACGTAATGTAATTCTGGGTATTATCCACTTTTCTCAATCATACGATTACGCAGTACTTTTAAACACATTTTCGGAAACTCTAGGACAGATAATAGACAACTTCCCAAACAATCATACTTCTATAGCGGGCGATTTTAACGCCAGAATAGCCCAATCGAAAAACTGTGAAGATATACTAATGAAAAATACTAATTTAGTAGCAACGAGAACCTCGCCAGATGTAACATTAAATAAAAAAGGAAAAGACCTATTACAAGTAATGGAAAAGATGAATCTCTTCGTCATCAACGGAAGAAGTCATACCGATACACCGACGACATACACCTATGTAAGCCATAATGGAAAAAAGCATTATAGACTTCCTTTGGGTCGACATAAGTGCTACACAAATAATTTAAGATTTCCTTGTGTATGTGGACATAATTGCCTTTGATCATAGATTATGTTTACTTAAGATATTAAATATAACGCAACAAGTAATGAATTGTCTTCAAAGTTAAATGGGATATGGCAAAAGCAGAACAATTTACCCAAAACATGGCGCATACAGAACTGATAATTACAAGTAACGCAAGAAGAAAAGAAACTTACTTACATCTCAAAAATCAAATTGAGACTGTATCCGCTAAGACAGGATTAACTAAAAACGTAAAGATTTCAAATTGCATACACAAAAACCGATGGTACGATGATGCCTGTACAAAATTAAAAACTCAAGCAAGAAAACAGTTAAGAAATTGTAAAAATAATAAATTTGATGAGAAATCGACATACAAGTATCTGCTGACAAAAAAAACTTACAAAAACTACATTATTAAAAAAAAAAAAACTTAAAACCGGATATAAAAAATAAACTACAAACAATAAAAGATCAATCCCAATTTTGGAAACTAATAAAATTTCTAAATGACTCAAACTACCCTGCTAATCCCATAAGTATAACCGAATGGACAGAATTCTTTAAAAAATGGTACCCGCCTGGCAAGATGCAAATACTGCAACTCAGATGTATTCGACCCCCGGCAAAAGCCCTGGCCCTAACGGAATACTAAATGAGCAACTAAAGTACATACCGCAGAAGTGGAAAACGTACCTCATTGATATTTTCAATAACTTTCTGTTAAAGGAAGACATTCCGAAAGATTTTAAATCAACTGCTACGGTAATACATATAAAAGGATGCCATAACATCAAGGAGAACTACAGCTTTGATCAATACTATAACTAAATTATTCACAACCATAATAAATAATAGAATACAAACCTAGGTAGATAGCTATAACCTTCTACCAGAATCGCAATCAGGATTCAGAAAGAGAAGAGCATGCACCGACAATTTGTTCATTTTAAACTCAATTGTACATACTTCGATCTTAAAAAACAGGAATAATGTATATACCATATTCATAGATTTCTCAAAAGCATTTGATTCAGTCCCACATCCCATCCTATGGAAAAAAACTGGTAAACTCAAACCCGGGACTACAAGTGTACGCTCTCATGCGCTCGGTTACTGCACTTGGTTATTATACAAAATAAAAGTAATTATCCTTTTGATCAATTTAAATTGGTACCTAATCATATTTCTCCATTAATAACTGATATTATTATTTTAAAATTATATTTGGTCAATTAATACGCTTGAAATTGTATGACAGACTCATAGGCTGTAGTAGGAGCTCGGGTATAAGAGGGTTTTACTTAAAATCAAGGTGAAATTATTTTTTAAAATAAAATGATTTAATCTATTAGTAATATTTTATTTATTTATATTTAGGCTATGGTGAACAGGAACCATTTATAACTGGTCCAGATGAAGATCTCGTGTTTGTCGGCCAGACATTAGAGATGTGCTGCACTGCGTACGTGTACCACAACGTCCCTGATAACGTGCTTCACTGGACACGTCCGAATCACTTCATTTCTAGTGTAAGTTGTGCTATTATAAATAATTTAAATCACTCACCTATCACGTAATCAAATCCTTGAAATGATTATACATCATTGCTAGTCTGAATTGTTGTCTTGGTTACCCATAAAATTTGTTTGAAAGAAGAGACCATCATATAGCCAGGCAATCTAGATTTTACAATTTATTCGTTTTAATCTTTTTCATTCATATTTTTTCGGTTCAATAAAGATTTATTACAACTATATCTATCCATTTCAATAAAAATCTGTAAAATTTGATTTAAAGAATTTTTTTTTATTATTTTTCTCTTTGGTTTAGTACCAGTATTAGTGTGTGGCATGTGTGTGGAGAGAAAAATATACTGTTTGAAATGAAATTATTATATAAATTGTATATTGCCCGTGCTCTGTATGAATATCGTGTTAGTGTTTAAGATGCAATTAATAAGTGGAACAATTTGTCAAGTTCCGCTGGCAGTATCCTATCTTAGTATTACAGTTTTGAAAAGAATAATCACATATAATACAACCCGTATGTTCAAACTTATCATACATGTTGAGTGGATCTATGCAATATATTCTGATAATTTTGAACACAAGTGTTATATTCGTTATTCAGAAATCGTACCAACACGAAATAACATCAAAATTACAATTGATATAAAATTTTTGACGTTAGTTTGTTGTATAAAAACGCAATTACGACTTTGCTACTATGACGACAATATTTTGTTTATGTATTTTTAGTTTCAAAAATTAATATATTTTCGTTATTCTATTCATTCTAAATCTTAATTTTAAATTTTTTTTGACCAGGTGAATATAGGAAAATGATTATATCCACGTCATCAAGGGTATATTAGTTTATCTATGTGTGGAAACCAAAGAAATTTCTTAAGTATGATTGGTTGATTTTATTATGAGTAATACCTATAATCAGTAGTTATACAACAAGAGCTTCAAAAATAACCGAATATACAGTTAAGAAGACGAGGTGTGTTGCCTAGGAAACACAACGACACGGTAGGATTTTCGTATTTCGAGTTGTATAAATTGAAACAATACTGAACCGTTTATTACAATTCCGGAATCGGTGATGTTTGTTATTAAATAAAACACGAGCAATGAAAACACTAACAATATATTTATTTAAAACGAAAATAATGTAGTACAAATACTAAGACATATATTTATTTACAACACGTATTTATATTCACATTAAAGTATTTAGCAACGACTTGCACTGTTCACACTTCAAATACAGAATGCCTATTGCCGGCCCAAATTCTCCCTTATATACTGAATCAATTTCTTCTACAATATTCCAGAACTTCTGGACCATTATAGTGGCATGGCGCAGAGACAACAGGTTCGAACGTGTCTCTGTATTGCGTATGTGACGGCGCTAAACGCGCAGCAGATTACGACGCGTCGACTGTTCCAGAGGGAACAGGGCCGTACTCGTTACAATACAATGAAACAACACTGAATGTACTTAAAAGTGTTTTTTAACCTGACTATTAAGTAAATTCAAATTTTAACAGTAAAAGTGCAATATAATTTCTGTAAACCTAAACATCTAATTAATACAGCCCTGGACATTATATGTGAGTAAAATTTATTTATATTCCTCTCTTAATATTAACTTATTTATCATTGTAATATTACCGTATAACTGTCAGTTAGTTAGCCTTGAACAATACTTAGTTAATTAACCACTCAGTACTCGGCTTAGCCAGACAGTGTTGCAAAATAATAAGTCAATAATTTTGTTCTCCGTTCAGTGTTGCCAACCATAGTATCAATTAATAAATCACAAATAAACAATTTCATTAAATTATTCTACACCTTCCTGTAAACTCTTATTTTAAATACATATCATAAAACTACATGTAAAACTAATTTTCTAAATCGCCTTTAAATTCATACTCAAATTAAAACACTAATAAGTATATGATATAAACCCCATAATCAAACAATAATAATAATAATAATAATGTCAGAGACCACAGATTTCATTTTAAAAACCATTGAGCAACGAAGTGCTGAAACAATGAAAGCAATTAGTGAGTCTAAATCCGAAATATTCAACAAACAAACAAAAAAGTTAAAGCTATAGAATTAGACGTAATCACCATCAAAGAAGAAAATAAAGCACTAAAACTCGAAATTGAGGAGAAAAATAAAAGATTAGAGAAACTAGAAATTATGTCAAGAGCTAAAAATTTAATTATCCATGGAATTTCAGAACCCGAAAATGAGTCCAAGCACATTCTATGTAAAAATATACTTGAATTAATTAAAAACAAACTAAAAATCGACGTTAGAAATGATGACATTGAAAATATTCACAGAATAGGTATACGGAAAATCAACAAACTCCGGCCTATAATCATGACTCTGTGGAATTTAAATATGAAATCTGAGATTCTAAAACAACGAAAACTTTTAAAGGGTACAAATATTTTCATGGATGAAGATTTCACAAAAGTCCAGTTAGAACGCAGAAACAAACTATTGCCCTTCTTAAAGGAAGCAAGAAAAGGAAGAAACAAAGGATACATTAAAGAATCTCAGCTTGTAGTTAATGGTGAAAAGTTCTCTATTAACCAACTACAAGGTTATGCAGTTGATTCAGTACAAAATCTGGAATCCATTCCGAGAAGACTATCGCTATCAACCCCTACCCTGACAGCAGAAGAATTGATTGAAGATGCTAAAGAGAACGACAATACGGATATCAGCATAACTAAGTACTTTCATTACTCAACAAAAACTGTTACTGAAGATAAAAACGAAACTACACCTAAGCATGCTTTGATAAAAACTGATGTTAAAAATAGATATGAAGTTACACCACGACCTACTCATTCTTCAACAAACACTAATCCAAATACAAATGAAAAAAGAACTACCAACATTTATAAAGAAGACTCAAAAACCAATGGCGATACTGAACAGCAGAAAAATCAAAAATAAAAAAAAACAACAGAAAAAAATAGAAGGACCAATGAATCGTCTTTTACGTCCACGACCTCAAACTACATCAGATAAAAATTCAAAAAACTATTAAAGAGTAAGCCTAGCAAAACACTACATCAACACAAAGAAACCACTTCAATCGCATTTTTGAATATACAAGGCTTTAATCACTTCAATAAGCTGGACTATGAACAAACTAAATACTTACAAACATTAGACATAATATGCGTCTGTGAAACATGGTTAGATGAAATATTTGCCACTCGAAACCGGAATTTCTGACCACATATAACCACTTTAGCAGCCACGCAATAAAAGATGCTAGCAGAGGAAGAGCGAAAGGAGGATTATCAATATACGCAAAAAAATAACCTCTGTGATGTCTGTATAATAGATAAATCAGCCCATTGGATTGCAAAAAAAAATCATATTTACCGATAGCAAAGAAGAAATAATTATAATCTCTGTCTATATTTTGCAAAGCTACGACTTCAGCATAATCATGGACTTACTGTCAAATCTATTAAGAGAGATCAATGAGACCTATTCCAATATTCCTCTCATAATAGGACGAGACTTTAATGCACAAGTAGGCAACCTCAATCAGGCAGAGGAAGAAATATTTGAGTCATCTAGAATTAATTACGAAAGACTATCTAACCATAATGTCAATAGAAAAGGGAAAACTTTAGAAGAACCGATGGAATTTGAAGCACTCTATATATTTAATGGAAGAACCCAAAGCGATACCCTTGCGCGACCAACCTACTTAAGTACTTTAGGTCAAAGTATTATCGATTTTGTTTGGATCAACGCAAACTGTATACATCTCATAAACGACTTCCAAGTAGACAATAATATACTTATTTCTGACCATCTCTACTGCCGGCTAAGTCTTGAAATCAAGAATGTCAAACAAACACAGAACAACAAAAATATAACACAAAGTAACGTAAAAAATTACTGGAATGCTAATATTGCCAAAGATTTCCTAGAAAAAATGGAAATCCAAGCTACAACGTTAAACATGAGTTCAGTTGCTAACAGTACTGATATATATATACTGAAATTGTAACAGCTTGCTACAAAGTTGCCGATGAACTTGAAATGATACGTAAAATAAAACTTTACACCAGCAGTCATAAAAACAAACCATGGTACGACGATGACTGTAAGAAAAAAAAACACCAGATGAGAAAAAGTTATTTTAAATACTTAAAAGACAGGACGAATGATGTAAACCTAAGACAATATTTTGAAGATAAGCAAAATTACAAAAATGTTATCAATCAAAAAAAAGAAATTGTATATGCTGCAACTACAAGAAGGAATTAATAATATCAGAGACCCTAAACAATTTTGGGAAATGTACAAATAGCTTAAACCAAAAAATTGGAATACAAAACCAATAAACTTAAATGTATAGGAAGCAATTAAAATATACAGTACATCGACACTACACACCCATTTCTAGATATTGATATTACAAATCATGAATTACACCGAACAATGAGAACCCTTAAAAATAATAAAACCCCTGGACTTGACCTCATCCCAAATGAAATGCTCAAGTCATTACCAAACAGTTGGTTCTCTATATTTCTACATTTTCTGAATAAATGTATGGATACAGAAAATATACCTCCAGAATTAGTTGATAGCTCCTTAATATTATTACACAAAAAAGGAGATAAAGAGAATCCACTTAATTACAGAGAATAGCCCTATTAAATACGAGTCTGAAAGTACTAACTAGTATCATTGCAAAACGTCTTGAAACATGGGCAGAAAGCTTCAACATAATCCCAGAAGCGCAATACGGCTTTAGAAAAAAAGATCCTGTGTAGATAATTTATTTACATTAAATGCTATAATTCAATCTCGATTCATTGAAAAACGGGACGTCTATGCAATATTTGTAGATTATAAGCAAGCATTCGACTCAATAAACCATACGAAACTATGGACCAAACTCTTTACATTAGGAGTAAGTGCCAAAATAATTAGAATACTAAAGAACATTTACACGAATGCAAAAATCATATTAAACATTAATAGAAATCAATCAGAACCAATTAATGTTACCAAAGGCGTACTTCAAGGAGATTCTCTAAGTCCTCTGTTATTCAGCCACTTTATCGCCGATATAGAGAACTTCTTCAGAGATCAAGGAATAGAAGGAATATATATGAATTAAATAACTGATATTATCATGATGCTCTATGCGGATGATCTCGTAATCCTATGTACCTCGATATCAGATGTACACAAAAAACTACGCTGTCTAGAGGATTATTGTAACCGTAATGACCAAACTATCAACAGCCAAAAGACTAAAATCTTGAAATTCTACAATGGCAGACCCCGCCAGCTAACAACCAACTTCATCTGTCAAAATGCTAACATTGAAACAGCGACCGAATATGTATACCTGGGAATACTCTTCATAAGTTCAAGATTATATAGAAAGGCAAAAGATCTTATGATAAGTAAGGCAAGATGTTCTGCAGGCAACCTAAAAATTCTTATGGCTCAAGCCAAAATAAATTCGCGGCATGCAAAAATAAAATTATATAAAACAGTGGTTTTACCCACGTTACTATACGCTGCAGAAGTATATAGCTTACAATATATTGAGGAATTAGAGAAAATACAAGTAGGCTTCCTCAAACTTATGTTCAATTGGTCAAAATTTACACCTAATTATATTGTTCGATCAGAAATAAACCAACCCAAACTAGAAATAATAATATTTAAATTAACATTAAATTACTGCATGAAGCTCTTACTAATGAATTCGAACCGCTACCTAAAATTATGCTACATAAAACTCTTACAATTAATTAACTGTAGAAATAATAACCAGAAATCCAATTGGGTTACTCAGGTCAAAAATATTTTCGGGAAACTTGAAGGATTACATATCTGAAACCAACAAAGTTTTACCATTCTAAGCAGTTGCTCGGACCAATTGGTCGAAAATCTCAATATCCTATCAACAACAGAAGATCAACGTAGAATACTTACCTCCACGTATAGCATATTATACAAGGATATTACTATTCCCATGCCCGGATTTAATTATTTACAAACGGACGTATGCTTTAAAGTTAAGAAAACCATTAGTCAAATCCGGGTCGCATCAACACGTGAAACAGCACATCTATTCTTAAATGGTATATTGTACAAATTTGAAAATAATAATATTTGTTCCATTTGTAATAATTTATAACCTGACAACTTGTACCACTTCTTCGTGTCATGTCCACTGTATGCTGCCCTCAGGTCATTCTACCTCCAGAAATATGTCCAAGAGGCAAACGAAGCAAATTTCCACATCCGGCTGTCAACTTTTGAATCAAAATATAAATTATATGACATTTACTTAATTTTACAATATCTGCTCTACAAATTCGAGTATTTGCCCAGAATATTTAAATTTAATTTGATTTAAAAATAAAATAATCTTAATGTAAATATATAAACTGATCTGTAAACATGATTACTTTTTGCATGTACTTATGTTTATAAAAATACCACTCTCTTGTATAAGCTAAGGCTTTTCACAAATAAATTATTAATTACTTAATTACTTACAATGAAACAAATAGTTGCAATACATAGATTATTTATTCTGAGAATTATTAAATGTAGAAGTATTATAGATAATGTGGCTAGTTGAAAAATAAAATTACTCTTTTGTTTATTGATACGACTCATTTGTCTCTGATCAAAATTCGTGAAGAACACTTAGTAACGCAATAATATGCAATGTTATACAGCGTAACTAAGGAAAATTGAGCTATCCAATTGGTCTATTTTTCGGTGAATTGTATAGTTAGATTTATTTTACT
Organism: Pterostichus niger; assembly: GCA_947425015.1. Taxonomy (NCBI): domain Eukaryota; kingdom Metazoa; phylum Arthropoda; class Insecta; order Coleoptera; family Carabidae; genus Pterostichus; species Pterostichus niger. Next base: position 21,322,822 of record OX380343.1, on the reverse strand, counting down.
ATTACAATGTATTATGTTGTTGCTTTTATATTTAGTGAATATGAAATTCGATGTTGCGGCGTGTGCCAGGATACTCAGGAGATCGTGTCCAAAATACGTTGGTGTATGATTAGTGTGAGTGTTTGTATATGCGTAACTTATGTCAAATTTTGAAATTACGATTGAATGTACAGAAGATGCCGAGGGAGAGTATTAAACGAGCTTGTATGAAAATGAAATTATGAATATGATTAAAGCGAAAGTGTGTCAGGAATTGAACGTTTAGAGTAGATTAATGCTGGGATGAATCTTATAAATAAAGATAAATGCAGGATTCTCGATTTTAGGTTTGTTGTTTACTTTTTTATTTAGAATGTTTTTAAAACTCATGTTTAATAATTTCAACAATTTGTTGTTAAAGCTCCTGTAATAATTTATTTAATTCGAAGTTTCGGTACACTAAACGTAACTATAAATAAGTAACGAAGTAACAAGTAAATGACAAGAAATGAGGTAAACAAGCAATTATAATTTTTTAATTACCGGTAGCACTAAGTTTTTTATTCAATTCGCAGACTTCTCAATTGTTCATGTTGTTCTTATTCTTGTGAATTTCAGTAGATTCTCTGATCAATTGACCATTCATATATTTAGCTATGGCAACAAGGTTTGTGTTTCCAAATTTATCTTTTGTAGACATTGTATTACGAGCTAAGCAAGATTTATCTGGGTAATTCAACCGAATGGAACGCTTGTGTTCGGTACACCTTATTACAATTGTTCTTCCTGTTTGTATAATGTAAACTTTACTGCATTCACAAGGAATACAATAAATTCCAGAAAATTTAAGAGAAACAGTATCTTTTGCACTCTTCAATATTTGCCAACATTACAAGAAATTTGTAAGCTCGTGTGAGCAGAGAAAAGTGATTAATTATGTTGTTGAATTTTGTAATTTAAATAATTGTACAATCAATATTTATACAAGGACGAATAACGTCATTATCCCAATTCTCAAACCATGCAAAAACAAATTGGATTCAAATTCATATAGGCCAATTAGCCTTTCAAACACTCTGTGCAAAGTGTTTGAAACGACGATAAACCAAAGATTAATATGGTTTCTCGAATCAAAAAATTACATAAAGACTCTAAAGTAATACAAAGTAGAAGAAAATATGCTGTATTTTATGTTTAAAATACGTAACTACTCGTAAATTTAGAGTAAAATTTAATAACACCTTCTCGTACCAAAGAACCCTAGTAAATGGCATACGCCAGGGTTCAGTAATAAGTGTAACTCTCTTCTTGATCGCAATAAATAAAATAACAAAATACACTGTACTATCTATTTTATCACTACTATTTGCAAACGATCTTGTAATTTATTGCGGAGGAAAAAACATGGGAAAATGAAATTGGTTTGCAACTCTTAACCAGTAAAACATCAGCAATACATTACTTATAACCCTTTTACAACTTTCTTAGGATTAAAACTAAGCTGGAAAGCAAAAATAGATACATTAAAGAAAGATACATATCACAAGCTAAACATAATAAAGATACTACCGCATCAGGTTTGGGGAGCTGATAGATAAATACTACACAGTACGTACAAGGCAATTGAATTATGGATGCATCGTTTAATTCCAGGCTAAACAATATGTTCTAAAAAAATTTAATGTAATATTTCGATTAATCACAGGCGCCTTCAGAACAAACCGCATAAAAGTATATTAATAGAAATCGGAAAATCTTGCAAGTAACCCACAACATCCCAATTACTCTGCTTTCCTAAAATCTGAACACAACAGAAATCCCAATATAACAATCAAACCCATTTGTCTAACACATCTCTAAAACACTAACCGATCTAGACATATCTCTACCCAAAATCGACAACAAGCATCTATACCTGGACCTTGTCACGCTCCAATTTCGTCTCTTGTTCAGAAGTTCCTTTTTGTCTTTTATTCCTTTTACATCCTTTCCCATCATATCTGTATGTTTAATTTAGAATTAGAAGTAGCTAATTACTAATAATACACTTGTAAATCACTTTACTTTTCATCTCGTTTAATTTATATATCTTTTTTTATTTCATTTTAGATTTAACTTAACTTTTTTTAAATGTTTTGTTGACATTTGTTTATCTTGCCGTTGGAGCATTCAAAAATTTCATTCTCACTCCAAATATCTTATCTTTCTTAAGTCGTGCACATTTGAGAAGCAGAGTTGTAAACTACTACCTCGTTTTTGAGTTATTATTCTCTAAAATAATCTGGGCAACAAAAGTTTGTGTAAAAGTTACGTTGCACATTTTTACGACACCTGTATGTCATTGTTGTTTATAACACTTATGTATTATAATTATTGTATTTATATATTAAAACAGGCAGTAAAATATTTATTTTTATGGATATGAAATTTATATCATATATTTTACTGGGTGGCTCGTGGATAAATTTACAGAGATGTCAGTTCATATTTTAATAAGTATACAATAATAATAACATAATATATTTTTTAATGTGACTTATATACGTACATATATAAACGTAACAAACAATATTGACAAATATTCTTGTTCTACATAAACTATTTGAACAAAATTTACATTATGGTATTCTCATTAGTTACTAATTGCTCTTATTGATCAAATATGTCCATTTTACAACGAAATCATACACAGAATATTTACTATGTGCAAATTCGAGACAGTTCGAATGACAGTGGGGTATTGTTTGTGTTTATTATACGGAGATATATGTTATCCTTGTCTTATTCACTTGGATTTGTGTATATATTTTCTGAAAACAATTATTTTTTTATTTATTTACAGAAAGTAATAGAAGAAATAACAATAATCAAACTTGAAGGAGGAAAAATATTAACGAATAGACTAATAATACATGATGCGAAGAGTGCAGATGAAAGCCGCTACTTCTGTCATTTGACGTCCCACAACGCCACAGCGAACAAGTTCATCAGTGTTTATGGTAATGTTGACCATTGGGATGTGGGTGCTCGAATTAATACGTATTTGATGTCAAAGGAGACAGATAATTATTAACTTATTTTCATGATTATAGTGTAGTTGCACAGTTAATGAGTGTTCCACTTTTCATTTAAGAATTTCTAATGATATATAATTTTAATTTTCTAAATCCGAACTAAACCAAAATCTAATTTTATTTTCATCGTTAAACTCGAACCCATTTATTTAGTTTCCAATCCTTTCAAATAATCATTCTTATAATTCTCATTTTTCCCGAAATAAAATTTTAACTCGGATCGTTTTCGTAGTAATGAAGGCGTAGATTTAAGAAATAATATATTAATTTGAGGCTTACCTTGCGAGCTTTTCTGTGACATCTTGAAATCACGTAAATAAATCAAATTCGTATCACAATGAAACTCCAGTCGCAACTAAGAGTGGGTGTGATACTACACTTGGATAAGTCTCTACGAAAGGGCATCCAATTTTCTTATTTACCATTGGGCCCGGTTTAAAATTTTGCAGGAGACAATAATTTTTACAGATTTATACTACATGAAATTCCGAGTCTTATCGACAAATATCAGAAAAATATGGTGTAGTTTAGCATTAAATAATTATAATTTCGTGTAGCAGAAATACGTAGAAATTATTTTGACTATGCTAGGTTACATGATTTGCCTTATTTTTGCTATGAAACACTCTACATCAATATATATATGAATACGAAAGCAGTCATATTTCATAAACTTCATTCAATTGAACAATTCATATAGAACATTGGATGTATAATTAATTATTTACTGAAAACACTAATAGTAATAAAACAACTTGATAATGTTATATTAGCTCTGTGAACCAATAATATTGTAACTTTATTATTACAATTCACTTTTGTTGAGTCACAACTTTAGGTTTTTCTAAAAAAAGAAATTAGCGCGGGACCTGTAACATTTGGCGCTAGAATAAATCGGCTGTGTCAACGGAGCTTTAAATCTTCAAATGTCGTGTTCTGTAGCACTATTTTTTCATACGTAACAGTATTATGAGTGTTTTAGCTATCTTTAACATGTTAAAACCATGCTCTTAGAACACCCAAAAACAGAGCTTGTGCTACCAGCCATTATGTATTGTATAAAATTTTTAATTATTGTAATAAACTAAAGGTACCATTAAGTTTAAAAATAGAGTTTATTTTCTTAAAAATGTTAGGCCGTTTCGCATAATTAATATTTTTAAATACAAAATAGATTTCTGACGACTGTACTAATCTGTAGCACTCAAAGAGTTGATTTTAATTAGCTTCGTATTTAATTCATATCATAATTATTTAAAATTTAAGTAGATATTACAACAGTAAAGATAAAAAAACTTATTTTGACAGTTAAGTGTTGGACTCGCTTAGGAAATAAGAGCACACACCGAAGTTTTTTTTATTTAAACAAGTAACAGCTGCAGAATTATGAATGAAATTTCTTTTAAGATAAATATATTCAAAACCAACATTGTAAAAAGCCATTTTTGGGATCTCGGGAACTATTAGAGCCATGTTACTAGAAAATTACACTATTCCTAATTAGTTGTTGATGGAGGGATCAAAAATTGTAAATTCCAAACTAGAGAATTCAAATATGTTTCATCTGCCCAATTTTAATATAAACTTACATTAAAAAAAATTATTGTAGGGTTATTCAATAATAACACTGTGACGAATATAATGATTTATTATATCTAATAAATCCTCTCAAACACAAAGTAATAATGAATACAGCTCGACACACTTAACCAACACACATACAAATTACAAATTAATGGCGGACGTTTTGTTGCTAGGCGGGATCTTTTCTTCCTCTCCGTTGTTTGGTTGCACCTCGCTTGGCGGCGTGCTGGAACGGTTGCTCTGTAGTAGTTCGGTTGCTACGTCGCTTGGCGGCGTGCTTGCGCGGTTGCTCTGCAATGTGGTTGCACCAAGTACAGAGTCGTACTCGCCCATTTCGATATTTCTTACATTATTGTATAGTCTGGAATAGAAAAATCCATTTTTATCTTTTTCGACCGTACCAAGCTTGATTGATTAATTAAAATTTCGATTGGAATCAAGTAAACCATTTTTCATTTAGAAACTACAGCTCGTATTCTTATGTCTAACAAAATAGATCTACTTCATGCACTATTTCAAGTACTTAGTGCAACTTTACCAAATATCGCTCATTTATAACTTCATATTCTCATCTTTGGCAACAATAATAAAAAATAAACCGTAGATCTAAAGATTTTGGTGTCGCTTGGGGCCAAACACAAGTAAAATTGCAAAATAAGTACAGATGATGTTATAACATTTATAAACCTTGATAAAACAGTGCTAAATGAACTTTTAATCATTTTTCTAGTAGTAAATTCTTTACGGTTTTGGTACAAATTTTCCATTTATTGATATGATTGGTGATTCTGTTTTTATGTGACTATATTTTTAGTGTCTTTGGCTGATAATTTTACATTTCGGTGCGGCATTTATGTTTATTTCTGGCGCTAAAATATGACTTATCTTTAAATGTGAGTTATGAAATGGGTTAGTGGGTCGCGATCAAAATAGTTTGAAAATGCTGCCTTTGAACACTGCGTGCCGGTGTCATCGACAACGAACCATCGAGATAGCATATAACTCTAGCAGTTGAGTCCGCTTGATAAAAAAAAAACAGGTAATAGATTTCACAAATATTTTGTCAATAAATAGTTTGAAGAATATTCAAAATAATGACACCTAATTTTTTAGTTTAAAATAATTATTTTTTTGTAATGTTTTGCAATCTTATTTCAGTTAATTGAGTCTATATTATCTTAATGAATCATAATATATTTCTTGATTAATATGACAAAGTCAATGATCCTGACTTTTGTTATAAATAATTATTGTTCAGTTTTGTTTTAAGTCTGTATGACTGTGAACATCTGCAAAATGTATATAAGTATAGTAAAAAAGTTTTAAGCTCGCTTAATTCTGGTTGTTTAAATTTGAACATTATTACAGAAACATGGATCGGCTAAACTTGTTTTATATTTATAATTGAAAGCTCCAGACGGACTATTTACGTTAGTAATAGAATGTTAAATTCTTGATACATCTTTTGTTATTATTACAAATATACATAATAGAGAATTTTACAAAATGACTACTTTCAAGTTGTTCCGATACTGAGTACCCGGGCTGCAACTAAACTAATTTTTATTCTAAAGCTTTTCTGAAATTCATATTTGATTTTGTATTATTTATGATATTTAGAAAATGAATAAACATTGGTCATTTAAATAAATTGCATTTTTTTAATAAATATCAACATAAAGTAAATGAATTAGACTCTTTATTTCAATCATTTAAGTTGGCTCTGGAAACAGGTAGTAATTTAGTTTTTATCTCAAGATTTCTTAAATAAACATGATTGTTATGGATAATTTCACAAGACACTAACAGGTTTTAATTCTATTAATTTATGGTAAATGCAGTGATTTCCTAACCGAAGGCATCCAACTAGACAGTATTTTAAAAACAAATTTAGATTGGAATCAAAACATGAAAGATATGTAGGTAATTATTAGAGAAGACGAAGTTTTGGCACATTTGAAAAATACTCTTAATAATACATAGTTGAATTCAGAATGTCATGTAGTACATGACATAACATACTGGTTGTTCCATAAGAAAATAGGGTTCATTTCCAGTTATACCGGAAATAAAATATTTTTACTTTTTATGTAGTTTCTAAATCTAGGAAAAACATATATTGAATGTAATTGCTTTCAAAATAACTTTTTGGAGTGAGCCTGTTTTTGGGATACCTGGTACATTATACAAGCAATTTTCTGAACGACATTTATATTAAAAATGCAGACGGACCGCTAGATACGGCCAGATAATAATAAAAAGCTGACCATTTGATATTTATAACATCTTTCATAGGCCAAATATATGTTTTATTAAAACTCTGGCCACAAGTGTTCATTTAGTATTTCCTTGCGTAAAATGTCCCAAATTATTTTAGAGAAAGGTACTTTAAATAAATATTGTAGAGTGAACAATCAGATTTCTGATCTGTTAGCTCTCGTTTACGGTTAAATTTATGATTATGTATTTTATGTAAATATTATGATAAATATAAATTCATATTTTTATTAGAAACACAAACTTAAATAATTTTCATGTCGAAATATGTTGTAACTTTAGAATATTTAATAGCTGCTCTGCAATAACAGGCCATGTGTTCAATAGTAAATAATTATCTGTTACATCTCAAGAATAATACAACGGCATAAACGTACACATAAAAATATAGGTTAAAAAGTATAAGCTACAGGGTCGATTCACTAATTTCTTTTAATGTTACTTATTTGGCGCTGTTATATATTAGTAGCCAGCATTCATCTATCCTTTCACCACCCACTAAGAAAGAGAAATCTGCTTGATTCGAGCATTCAACAGATGTGTCAGCTACATTTTTGACGCCTGTACATTCCTAATTTTTTATAATTTTTCTTTTGTATTTATAAACTATTTGAAATTTTCCTGGCCTATTCTGTCTGTTTATTAATAATTATTTACTCAAACTAAACTTTTAATTATATAATTATTTTAGTGTTTTGTTATATGAATGTTTCAAACCTTACACAATAATATTAGTTCTAGTTTTATTTATTTGTTTTTGTAAATAAAACTACTTACTTCAGGTAGTTTATAGTGTCTACAATTTCTGCGATACTAAAAAGGTTGTATTTCCAGTTAGTGGGTTCAGCGTCGGGAAATGATAACCGAACACTACTTGGCTATTTCCTAGCACGAACAATAAAATACAACTCTGTAAGAAATAGAGTGCGTGTATTATATTCCAAAGGAGATACAAATGCAAATATACAACACTAGTATTCAGTTCTTACTTCTTTCTACGTTTCTACAACGTGACAAGATTCGTGAATTGATTATCCAAATCAAAATTTTGACCCTATCCGGATCCGAGCACGGTTCTGCTATTGGACTATATCATCTCATTAAAATTACTACTATGGCTTTTCCTCCACTAACACCTTTGGGAGAGATGGTTTGACGGCTGGTAACCGCACTTCACATATATAAATATATCACTTACAGAGATCTCAGAGTCCACATTTAGTAATGGGTAAAAGGCGTGATGATATATTTATTTTTATTTCATCTGTCAAACTTCAAACAATAGTTATTTACGTAACCAAATATGAAAAGGTTATGAGAAGAGCGAAGCGAGTTTTGCAAATTCCGCTAAAATGATTTTTAAAATACATAACATTCTATATCTATCACTTACCGAGATCTGCTTAGGCAGAGTGCCACACCCAGTGATGGTTAAAAGGCATGATGATATTTATTTATATCTATGACAGCTCAGTACATTTCAAAATCAATTAACCAAAGCGTTGCTGTGATATCGAAGAATCTGCTAATTTGGCCGTGAACTGTTTAATGCCAGAAAAATTATTAAATGTATATAAATCCTAAAAATTATAATAAATAGTTTTTTCCGTTATTTGCAAACATTTTTGAGAAAGTTCAAACTGTCAACATTTATTACCTAACTCTTGAACTCTTGAATGACAGTTATGAAAATATTGACATTTCATAACGTCAAAAATTGATGTAAAACAGAACTTTTCATATCGGAATTAGGTTACATACTTTTTTTCTCTTACTAATTTTTTGGCCGACATACGCGCATGCAAACAATACAAAGACGCGAGATTCTAATTAATTTTTTCACTATTTTTCAAATCTAAATACATGTTTAATTACATCGGGATAAATATTTGAATTCAAAATACATACTTCTATCGTGAATATTGTATCATTTTAAATTATGTATGCAGAATGATTGCAAAAAGTGTTTATAAATGGGTAACTTTTTAATTTTTACTCCGATTAAATAAAGAACTTTTTTATTGCATTTCTCTGCATGATATTCTAAACATGGATTTCTAATGTTTATTTTCTGTACATAGGCGACTCGAAAACAAAAAATTTGGAGAGTCAAGTACCTTTAATTTTAATTACAGGAAATAATTTTATTTAGAAAAATATTTAGACCAGTACAGCACTCAAATATGAAATGTATACGAGTGATCGGCAATTTGTTAGTAAAGAATGCACAATAAGAGTATTAAATTTGTTTCTTTTTTAAATATATAATTAAAATAAGAGAAACAACAAATTAAAATCATAAAAATCACGAGTTTTTTCTGAGTACTATGATTAAATGATAAAATTTTCACATGTCCCCGGCTTCTTGAACACTTTTCCATTTATTTTCTCAATCTTTAAACTGCAATTTGTAACATAAAAGGCGGAATATTATTACACCCTTCACATATTTTTTGCCTTAGTTCTACCCTATCTCTCGCTCTCCTTTAATAGACCTGAATTAAAGTAACCTCACAAACAAAAATCCATTGGTGTTTAATCTGGTGGGCGGAAAAAACATTATATTCAAATCATTATTTGTTCCCCTCCCTATCCATTTGGTTTAAATAACTGATTATTCATAATTCCACACCAAACATAAATTTTGTTTGTAGTAAATACAGCTTCATCAATGTAAAATAGGTTCTTATAAAATTTTCTATCTTCCTCTGTACGTTGTAAAATCCAATCACAAAAATTTAGTCTTAATCTTTGTCTCTGTTCAAAATGGTGTAAATAAAACTAGGCCGATAAGCAACGGATGTTTATCATGTCAATGTCGATCTGGTAGAGACCCACCCGTATTTTCAATAAACTTTAAACCTGATTTTTTCATTTATGATATGTTAAAATCAAATCTGATGCTAACTTATTTAATCTCTATAACATTTAATTAAGGTATTTTGGGTCTAAACTAATTTGGAAACTTTTGCGCAAGTCCATTTTCCTTATAAAAATACAAAACACGTACATACAGTTTATGAGACGGATGTCACCATTTACATTACTGTAATTAGCATTATCTCAAATCAGTGGGTATCAACCATGTATCGACGGGTCACGATGGAGGGATAAAATATTCTAAATATTACTTGTTTGGCTTAATTTGATATTATTTACTATATATCAGAGGATATCAACTATGGGCCAGCGGATTTCAGCATTCTTTAACGTCGGTCAGCGATCAGCACTAATCAGCGTTTTATTCTTTCTTAGGTACAGCAATTAACAAAAATATACAACATGTGAAGGCCGCGGGATGAATTCAATCAATATGCAATAAAGTTAATACTTGTAAATTATTTTAAACATTCAAATTTACAATTTACCTTCAGTTACAAAAAAAATATAATGCGGTTAACCGATAAATAAAAATGCCCTGCAATTACTGTGTTCGAGTAACAAAGAAACACTTTACGCTCTTAATACACAAATAACTATTTCACGTTTAATGTTGAAAAAAATTGTATGTAACACACGTAGGCAAGAGCAATTGCAAAACTCTTTCCTCGCAAATAACACAATATACTATTCCATGTTAAATGTCCATGTTTCTATTTATTTTGAACAAATAATATACTTATTTACCTCTACGTAATAAAAAAAATCGAAATTTCGAGTATACTTGTATATTTACATTTAATATGAAACTTGTCTTAGAAATAAATGTGGTGCAAAATACAATGTAATTTAACTTCTAACTGTTACATTAATAAAGAAGTAGGTATGCATATTTAATAATACACTAATCTCAATATTTGTGAGCATACACTTTCAACTTACATACATTACAAGCAAATTGAATTTGTGCGCCTGACTAATCAAGCCTATACCGGTCTTCCGAGTATAAATCCATGGAGGAGTCGCCCAACACTCAGTAGATACATTCATATTTGTAGATCAATTTGGTGTAAGAAGACCAGTTATACAAAATTTGACATACGACTACACATACATTGGACAACCATTAGTTCTACGATGTAAAGTAGCTGTTAACCACAATATTGGCTTCCAAATGTCCTGGATAACACCAAACCATACAGATATTCAAGTAATGGTTCTTCTTATAATAATCATTTTATGGTTCCACTAATGTATGTTATATCGCATAGAACTTGAACATAGAATATATCCGAGACATCAGGAATACAACTGGTGAAATCATTTTAAAAATTGACAACATAATGGAGGAACATCAAGGAAATTACTCATGTAATGTATTTTATTCTACAAATAGAGGAAATTATACATCGAAACATATTTTGGTTATAAGTAATATTGTAGCTTCATGAAATTCTAACTAACATTATTAATACATAATTGTGGTAATTTTAGAAGGAGAAAAGTCCAGAATGGTAACAAGTAGCTTCAAAGAGCAGGAAGAAATCACCGTAGTACTCGACGACACCGTGAACCTGACATGTTCTGCTTCCGGTGATCCGAAACCCGTGATTACCTGGATGAAGGTACACCAACCAGTCCTGATACATTCAATCTCTAACAGAAATAATTACCTTAACAGGATACCACTGAAGTACAAAGACTTGGTCAGCACATTGGCTTCGCTGATGACAATTCAGAACTCACTATTTACTATGTACAGCGGTCTGACGCTGGACTCTACACTTGCATAGCAGAAAATCTATTTGGACGAGATTCTCGCGCCGCCAACCTACGTTTGCAGACAGGTACTGTGTAAACTCGCGCGCAATCAAAATATTTGTAGTACATATAGTAAATTTAATTAAATGCATGACCAAACTATATCTTACTTTTTGTTTTATCATCAGAATACATTCGTTTACAAAATATTATTTATATCCCGCGAATTAAACGTGCAAATGTTAACAGGCGCATGCATTGATCTTAACCTTGGGAGAACCGAAACCACTTTTAAAATATTTAATAATTCGGCTATCAGTTTTCTAAAAATCAAGAATTTGTATGTTTATTTTCAGTTTCATTCATTCCTTATTATGGAATAGTAATTTTTCTGATTATTCTGATTATTGTCTCAAAAGTTTTAGTAGCGAGAAGGACGTACAAATACAAGGTACAGTTTTCAAATTAATTTGAAATTAGTGATACTTAGCTGAATGTTTATTTATTGTACAGAAATTGCGAAAAGTATTAAATGAAGCTGGTTTCATTAAGTTTAAAGCTGGAGAATTACAACGTGTAAATCCATATTTAAACATATTCCAGCAAGCTGCGCTGCTGTCATATGATACAAAATGGGAAATTCCAAGAAATTTAATTACACTAGGTAAGCAATTATATATTAATTTATAACAAACAACGAAATCTAATTTATTTGCAGGATGTAATTTGGGGTCAGGTTATTTTGGACTTGTGGTCCAAGCAACAATTACAAATTTTTTTGACGGTGAATCAGAAAAAATTGTTGCTGTCAAGATGCTTCATCGGAACTGTAACGGCATTGAATTAAATTCTTTAATATGTGAACTCAAAATAATGAGTCATCTTGAGAAGCACGTCAACTTGATCAATCTGTTGGGTGCGTGTACAGACAAAATTTCGGAAGGTAAACAGAAAATCAATTTCATATAAATATTTTAAATTTCACAATAACTTTTTCAGGAAATCTGCTTGTTGTAATTGAATATTGTGAACATGGCAGCCTTAGCAACTATCTCAGGGCAAATCGTTGTAATTTCGTTAATTTAATAGATCCAGATACGGAACTCATTTGTTTCCCAGATGATGACAACGAATCCCTACAAGGTATTCAAATACAGCCCAATTCTTTAAAAAGTTTTAGTTAATCTTAAATTTTGATTAAGGCAAATTAGGCTAAACCATGTTTTCTAAATAATTTCAATAAACCTAAATATAATTCTGTTACGGTTAACTTTTTAAAATGTGATTTAGAAAAACCTTTCAACATCGTATTTGAGTAAGGTTAGTTTAGCCACAATTGAAGAAAAAAAATTCTTTTCAGAATCGATCTGTTTAAGTTTAAATATTAAATATTCATATATGCAAGAGTTGTGTGTGTGTGTGCATTAGACGCGGCTAGTCGTGTCTCTGGCGACGTTAGCACGCTGCAGCTGCTGCGCTGGGCGCTGCAAGTGGCGCGGGGCATGGAGTTCCTCGCCTCCAAACAGATCCTGCACGGAGACCTAGCAGTGAGAAATGTTCTGCTGGACGAAAATTACATGGTGAAGATTAGTGACTTCGGGCTGTCGAAAACTTTAAGCTCTAGTGGTTATTACAAAAAGACGTCTCAAGTGAGCAATAGTTGTATAGTGTTATTTGTATGCAGCTGCAAGTATTGTATGTGTTCCAACAGTGTCTGCTGCCGGTCAAGTGGATGGCGATCGAGTCAATCCGAGACAAAACATTCTCCACGCAGTCCGACGTGTGGGCATTCGGCGTGGTGTTATGGGAGCTCTTCAGCCTAGCACGGACCCCGTACGCCGAACTGGAGGCGGACTTCCGCTTCTACAGGAAGCTGGAAAGTGGCTACCGCTTGGAGCGGCCCGAGTACTCCACAAGGGAAATGTAAGAGCCGAGTACATAGTGAGTGTAATTTTGTATGAGCAGTATTTATGCGTGTAGCTACCAAGTGATGCGCGAGTGCTGGTGCGAGCGACCGTCAAGCAGACCCACGTTCTCGTGTCTTGTCCGCACGATCCAAGACATGCTACAGAATCCAAATGAGGTAAAGAACCTGCCTTTACATTGGTAATAATAATATTTAAGTTGAGTAATTATGTTTTAGTTACGACCGTTTATAAAATTGACCTTAGTTGGATGATTTCAGTTCGTAAAATGTCTGTTTAATAGCAACGCTGATCTAGCCAGGGACCCTAAAAACAAACCAAGTCATTGTATATTTATTAAAATGCGAACTATACATTAAACGTTGACATCTATAGTTCAATAATATTAACTTTTTTTCACTTATAAAACATTAGAAAATTTTAAAATACATGGACAATATAGCTGGATTATTTCCCTTAATTGACAGTTAATGTTACGTTGTCAAATATACAGCTGAGTCTAAACTAATTAACCAGAACATTAAACAAGAGCTCAGAATACCAATCAAAGTTGGACTTAAAAATACATACTTAGATACCGTATGATGGGGTAATTAGCTGAGTCGGTCTGTAGATTTGAAAACCTGAGTTTGATTCCAACAATCGTCAAACAGTTTTCACCAGATTAACATTTTTAATACTATTTTCATCTATATGTATATTCGCTCTATTAGTCTTATTTTTATATTTTCTTACAAACTGAAATATAAAATATAGTTCAATAAATTTAACTTTTTTCTGACTAAGGTATGAAGCTGATTTATCCAGCGGCTGAAAGTGCCCCGAGTGAGGTGATTGAATGTACCCCATACTGACATTGTGAACAATATCATACTTTATACCAACATGTATTATTTTAAGCTTAGTATAGTTTCATAGGATTGATTTTTGAGGATGATAAATACTTATACATACTACATATGACTTACTAATGACATACTTCATAAACTTGCAAATAATAAAATAAATAGTATTTAAAACTTACCGTAGAATCACAAACTTTGCAATTCTTTTCTTCCAACATCTTCATTTCAACGTGTTTCACACTATATTGAGAATGGATGAAGAACAAGAAGTCTCCTATAATACTTACTTACCTACAAAATTCAAACAGTAAATGAGTTACGGCCTGTGGTTGAATATATTTCATTATTGAATCTGCTCTCTTCCCCTTTCCTTTACTGTAATGTGGGTAAAGTTTATGTTGTACAGAGCAGCAAAAATAAACAAATAAATTCACTGTTTTAAACTAAGGGTAACTTATGTAAATATTTTGCAGTAATTGATGTGTTGATATGAGGTGCGTGAAGTTGGCAAACAAATTTAAGCACTAACGAAATAAACTATATATTCGGTTAGTGCTTCGTTAGTGCTCGTTAGTGCCTTTAAAAAAATTATAACAGACATCACTTATGACGTCATAAATAACGTTCGATTAATATGCTGCCAAGTTCACGCCAGCTGACGGTTTTTTAAATAAATGAATATATATCATGCCATCGGTTAGTGCTTCGTTAGTGCTTTTTAGTGCTTCTAAAAATTATATTCAAAATATCAAGGCGACGACATAAATAACGTTCGATTTATTAGCTGCCAAGTTCACGCCAGCTGACGGTTTTCAAAATAAATGAATAAATTTTATGTCATCGGTTAGTGCTTCGTTAGTGCTCTTTAGTGCTTCTGAAAATTATATTCAAGATATCAAGGCGACGTAATAAATAACGTTCGATTAATTAGCTGCCAAGTTCACGCCAACTGACGGTTTTAAAAATAAATGAATAAATTTTGTCATTGGTTAGTCGTTTGTGCTCTTTAGTGCTTCTGAAAATTTTATACAAGATATCACCGAGACGTCATTAATAACGTTCGATTTAATTGCTGTTAAGTTTACGCCAGCTGACAGTTTTTAAAATAAATGAATAAATTTTATATCATCGTTCAGTGCTTCGTTAGTTCTCTTTAGTGTTTCTGAAAATTATATAACAACTATCACGGTACGTAGGTCGAACGGGGGCTACAAAAATAAATGCACGTTTCTGTTGTGGCAATGAAGAAAACGCAAACAAGAAAAGGTTGAAGAAAGAAGACAAATTGTGTAGAATGTGTACAAAAAGAGAAGAAACAATGTGGCACATGATGTATGAATGTGAGGAAGGAATAAAAAATAAAGAAGAATGAGCGATATATTAGATATATCGGGACAATGCGAAGCATGGATAAAGAATATTTTGGGAAAAAGACGAAAAAGTGCAACGTAGATATATAAATGTATATGTTAAACATATATTTTATATAAGTACCCACGTATGTTTTTTTTTGTAGATTCTAAACTTTAGGACAAGGCACAAAAATATTATGATATTTATATAAATATCAAAATATCGGATATATAACGATATATATCAGATATATATATATATATATATATATATATCCCTATATCATTTTGGCATCCTTCAATTGATCATTTTGTATCATTTCGGCATCCACTTGTAATTTGGCGTCCGGTATACGGACGTCACTTTACTTAGCAGTTTAAATCAACTTTTCATGCATGCCGTGACATCTACTGTCCATATACAAAAATTCGAAATGTCGCCAAAATGATGAAAAATTGAAAAAGAAATGTATATTTTAGTTCAGTCAGTTACCGTTCAGCGCGCTAGTCGAGTTAAGCGTATATTTCAACTATATACTTTCCGTACATATACGAGTGGATTTGGAATCCGAAAAACTGGCAACGTTGTCTCCTAATTTTTCACATTGTAGTTCGCAGTTTCGTATTTAGTTTTATGTTGTCGATATGATCAAAAGTGAAAGCAATGATTAAAAACAGCAGAAGTTCAAAAATGTTGGCTATTGTTGGTAATTTTTATTTTTTGGGAGTATTTAACAATTTGTTCTGTATCACGAAACATGATTTGGTTATCACAGCGACTGTATTGAATTATATAATTGGTTATTATGAATACGATAACAAATAGTATTATGTATTTATTTATTATATTTATTTTTCTACGATTGCTATGAAAAGTTGACAATTACGCTCTCATTTGTCATCGTAAAGTTCACGTTTTCTGTGGAACAATCGAAAAATATCTTTTTTGCGCGTCTCCAATCGCAACGCGCGAAAAAGACGTTAAATGCGCGCGTTTCCAATGGCAACGTGCAAAAAAGATAATAAATACGCGCTTATTTCAAATGTTACCAGGGATAGAAACAAAACAGAAACTTGTTTATTGTCAGTTAACAGAATGAATTTATTTTTAATACGTATACGTTTTTAAATCATTTTAAGATGTAATTATAGAAAACATTATGTGTGTATCACGAGCGTAAAGTGTCTTTGTTCCTTTTACACTATTTTACACAATTACCGTGCTCGAGTAACAAAGAATCACATTACGCTCTTAATACACAAATAACTATTTTTTTTTATTTCCTTCAAATAAATAATAATAGAGCACTTGCATCTTGATTATATGTCAAGAGCGGGAACATGTTACCGGTCTACCACCAAAATATTAACATGGCTTTTGATATCCAATTTTCTTAAAAATTAAATCAAGTTTCTTCAAAGCAATTTTAATAAAATATGGAACGAATATAATTAAAAAAGGAAACGTTAATATACGTTTTGACAGTGTGAAATAATAAGAAATATGGACAAAATTTAATTTTTAATATCTACTAAATAAATCTTGATCAATATCATTGCAATATATATTTAGTATTTAATAACTGTATACAATACTACATATCATCATATCATCATTTCATTATAGTATATTACACATTAAATTTTGAGTAATATTTTGATAAAACAAATATTATTTTATTAAAATTTTAAATAATAAAAATTTAAAAAAATATGTTCAAATTAAAGTAATTTGGGGCACTGAGGCTCTGAATACTATCGGATAAAAATACATTTCTATCATTTTGTATAAGTAGAGCGCCATATTGTTTTGTTTTATTCAAATTAGACTATACGCTTTTATTTTGAGGATTTAATAGCGATTTTTTTACTTCCCCAACCTATATAATAAGGTCAGTATTATGATCGTGATTTTTATCGATCTCGAGATTTTGATGAATCTTTACGTTTTAGAACCTACTGAACCTAAAAAATATAGTCGTAGAAAAAGTCGGTCCGTCGGTCTGTTAGTCTGTCGCCGTTATCTTGGAAGCACGATAACCTAAGAACGCGTTAAAGTTTTGGATTGAAATTGTATATTTACGATTTAGAGCCAAAAACCTAAGTAAAGTTTAATAATGAACAGTATACAAGAAATGGTACTACAACTTTACTGATGGGTCTTTTTACGGTTTTGTGTATATTTCGTGAACGGTTGTGTGTATTACAAAATGTGTAATGATAAAAATTAATTCTAATCAAATTTGTAACAACTTTTATTTTAAATATTATTTGATACCAGTGACATCACAAATTTATTGATTGATTTTATAAACAATTTTCAACTAGTTTTTAATACAAATTATTGAAAAGATATCGATTTTGGTATAAAATTATTCAAAATGTCTAATAATCGGCATTTGTTTTTTTACAAAAAATTTATCTATCAAGTAAATCATCCATAAAAATGCGTGAAGGATTTGATTTATAAGGTGAGTTATGTTGAAGAAGTACTGTGGGGGCCAAAGCAGATTTTTTTCTATTTAAGACATTTAAAGAAAAGTACTTATGTCTGAAAATTTCGTGCTTCGGTTCTAATAAAACAAAACATTATTGTAATGAGATACTATTTTTATATGGTTGACAACAGAAAAATAATCGCTATTAAAAATATACATAAGATCACATCATTTACGCATTTCTGAGTGTGGCATTCTTTTTATAAGTAGATTTTAGCAGATATGGTATTTTCGCTTACTACTTTCGTCCACTCACTAATTTTATGAGTAATGTTTTCTTTTCAAAAATTCAGTGGCAGGATTGAACAAAACTCTATACAGTACTCATGAGAAACTAATTCACCCACTTGTGTGTCTTCCACAGTCGGCTTCGCCTCGTGAGTAAATGAAATTCATGCGTGGGAAAAACTTTTAGTTTCTACACTCGTACTGTAATATACTATTCTTTCAAAATATTTTTTTTATCAAAACATATGATTTTTTTAAATTCATCTTTTATCTTCATTGGCTTAGTAAACATTAAACTGATGTGGTAAATATAAACACATTCATTTCAAATATATGACTTTATCAGAAACATCCAAAAATTATTTGTTTTTCAGAATAAACAAGTGTAATTTGGTGGTGTAGTGGGTATACAGTCGGCTTGCGGTTCTTGAGGACCCGAGTTCGATTCCCGCAACCGACAAACTGGTTTTCACCAATTTAATATCAACTCCTGTGGCTCCCCCTCCACTAACAACTTTGGGGGCCGTGATTTGACTGCTGGTAACCGCATTTCACGCGTAAAAATATATCACTTACCGAGATCTGCTACGGCAGAGTGCCACACCCAGTAATGAGTAAAAAGCGTATTGATATATTTATATTTTTATAATTGTCCCAGATAGAAAAATAAAAGTTGTGGCAAATTTAATTGCATAATATTTGGGATTATAATAAAATTTTCATAAATTTATTAATTATTAATATATTTAAAGAAAAGTTTTTTTTTATCCTTACGTAAACTACCACTTCCGCTTTGTAGATTAACACTAATATATATTCAGCACATCCTTAGACGTATAAATGTAAATTACAAAATATGAATAAAGATATTGGCTGATAACACAAGCTCTGTTTTTGCCTGTTTTAAGAGCAATGTATTTGGGTGTTTTAGCTATCTCTAACAGTTAAAACCGTGCTCTTAGAACACCCAAAAATATAATATAATAATCGTATTGTACAAGCTCTAAAACTTTCTCTTTTATTGAATACTTTTTATCGAATTTTTAGCATTACCTCCCTTAATTATATCTTATGGGAAGTTATTATGAAATATTTTTCTCTGTGGTTTATAAAAATTAATTTTATGATATTTTATTACTTGATATTACACTCGATATACTAAGTAAATGAAGCAACTGATTTTCTATCTTACCACTTTAAATAATGGCAACACGGCCGGATGTCGTTTTAACGGAGTTATAAAATTAGTATATTGAAACAGACGTCAGATTCATCGGAAATAGACTGAAATATATACATTGGATGCAATTTTACGCGTAAAGTAAAAGGATTTCAAAATGACCTTTAGCTGAAAGCAAAATGTATATTTAAAAAACTTCTTTTTTAAAAATTTGAAACGTGAGCACATATGAACACGTAAAACAAAATAATATACTTTTTACGAAACATCAATATCTCAAGTATTAAAGGGAGACGTCAAAACCTACAAACTATAGATGGACGCCAAAATGATTAACGGATGTATATATATATATATATATATATATATATATATATATATATATATATATATATATATATCCAAATTTTGATATTTTTTTACAAATTTAAATATCAGATATATATATATATATATATATACAGGGTGTAACAGCGAAACCAACCACCGCCTATATTTTCTTTATTATTATAGTTACAAAAAAATATTAGAAAGCAAAGTTGTAGAAGACCAAGGGGGACATCTGGTTAAAGAATAAAATAATTTTTTAAACCAGTGGTTCTCAAGCTACAACACAAAGTTATATTTTTTCAAACGGGATTATACTTATTTTTTAGGCCTATTCGATAGAGTATTTTTTTCTGAATTCAACCATGTAATCATTTATATCCTTACATAACAAAAATATTGAGAAAATTTAATTTAAAGTTTCGATATATTTTATTTAACATGACACAAAACAGTAGGTCTTGATCAATAACAAATCAATAAACATAATGATTATAAACCAGAAACATTTAATTATCTAATACAATACTCATAATTTATCTTCTCAATAAAAACAACAATCGCAATTAGTTATTATAAATAACAATGAACTTATTTTGTTTTGGTATTGATCATAGCCTACTGTTTTGTGTCATGTTAAATAAAATTTATCGAAACTTTAAATTGAATTTTCTCAATATTTTTGTTATGAAAGGGTATAAAATGATTACATGTTTGAATTAAAAAAAAACTCTATCGAATAGGCCTAAAAAATATGTATAATCCTATTTGAAAAAATATAACTTTGTGTTGTAGCTTGAGAACCACTGGTTTAAAAAATTATTTTATTCTTTAACCAGATGTCCCCCTTGGTCTTCTACAACTATGCTTTATAATATTTTTTGTAACTATAATAATAAAGAAAATATAGGCGGTGGTTGGTTTCGCTGTTACACCCTGTATATATATATATATATATATATATCTGATATTTAAATTTGTAAATAAATATCAACATTTGGATATATATATCTGATATATATCGTTATATATCCGATATTTTGATATTTATATAAATAACATAATATTTTTGTGCCTTGGATATTTATATAAATATGGTTATATGATTTTTTATTTTGATGTGTTGCAGAGTATTTCTAATATAATAATGGCCTCAATACTTTTAATTATCTTTTATTTAGATTGAAAAATTATGAACAAATATTATTGACATTGACAATTCTATTTATATTATTATATTCTATAGCAACATATTACGCCAACTTAAATCCCAGAGCGCTATCTTCAACATGATGAAAATACAGTAATTAATTAAAGAATTTAATTTGTTCAAAATACATAAATAAATAAATATAATATACACATAACTATTCTTTTTAAATAAAAACAATTAAAAATTTGGAAATTTTCAATAATTAAAATTAATTTAATGAATGATACGACTAAACGATACAGAGCTGAACATCCATACTGTATTATATCCAGATCATCATCACTAGCAAGTTCTTTATGCATTTTTAGCACAATACCGGTATTGTCTGTTACAAAACTCATTACTTTGACTCGGAAATTTTCTTTAGTTTTTTTTATAACTTCAACAGCAACTATGTTTAGTTTAGATATGCTGCTGTGTGTGAGTTTCCAGAAGAATCAATTGAAGAATCACACAAGGGGCTCATTTTTCACATTTGACCACCCGTCTAATGACATCGTCATTGATTCTCCTTGCAATTTTCGTTTACATTCTTTTAATATTTCCGAAAACACATTTTCCAAGATGGTGCCCCCTATTTGAAATGCAGTAGGTGGTCTGTAACCAGGGTATTCCTTGCAAGACTAATTCACTAGATTTGAACACGGGGATTCCCCCAAACTACAGTGTGGCTCAAGACCGCTCGAACCTAGATCCCATGCTAGTGGGAGTGGGGGTATATATCTTGATATAATTATATCAACGTATAAATATCTTGATATGTATCATGATATATATCAGGATAAATTGATAGATATCCTCGCGCCCTGCTTTAGGATAAGAATATAGTTATATTATTATTAGTATATACCAGCTATCACGATTACGTCATAATAACGTTCGATTAATTTGCTGCTAAGTTCACGTCAGCCTCTTTACAGCGATGCCCCTGATGGTGACTGAAGAGTGTTTTATTTTATAATATATTTTTTTTAATATTAATTAATTCGTTTAAAGGTAAGTGCATTAATTAATTAATTATATTTTTATGAATGTGGATAACTGATTTAATTTATATTTTTTATATAAAATACAGATGCCGAGGGAATCGAAAGTACCTCCAAAACTAATGTTGGATAAGATAATGGAATATTCAACAGAAGTGAAAGAATCTTTAAACAAAAGTTCTGCAAAAATTTGGTTTCAAATAAGCAAAGATTTTTATGGTGTGGTTTCATCGAAGGCTGTGTATACTTTCGTGAAACAAAACAAACTAAATTGTAGGAACGCATTAGGTTTGGAAACAAAAACATGTTTGAAAAAAGTTCAAATATATGAATCTAATTCCGATCAAGAAACTGAAATATTTAATTTAAAAATTGCATCTAATAAATGGGATGATATAAAACCAATTAGAGTAAACGGTCAGGAGAGATATCGTTTACAAGCTGGATGGACAGATGTTATAAATGATGAGATAGAATCGCTGGGTTATACATGTATATGGACTTTTAAAAATCACAAAATATCGCCTAATGGTGAATATTACCTAAAATTTACAGCCGAATGCAAAGAATGTACCGCAGAATTAAATGCGTTCGGCGAAGAAACCAAAGTGGACAATAGTTTAACTGTCATATGCAAATTATACAATTTGGATGTGTCTAAACATACTAATACAAAAAAAAGAAATTTAACAGGTAGAAACCGCGCTGAATTAGGACATATTTTACGTGCAGGCCAGTTAGCAGTAAATTGGCGACGACAAGAAGCAAGTACAAAAATGCAATTAGGAGACAAGGAGCCTAGAACGTTATATTCACTACAAACATTAAGAACGTGTAAGTCACAAGCAAGTAACGTAACAGCAAACTTAAGCAAATGTCCAATACAGAGTTTACAGATTTTAAAATATACACAGCCCTATTCACATAGCATGCATAATTTGTCTTGTGACAAATTTGTTTTACATTATTGGACTCCAGAGCAACTGCAAGTGTATAACTCATATTGTAAATCAAATATAAGTAAACTTGCAATAGACGCAACAGGCTCCATAGTTCGGAAAATAAATCGCCCGTACAGCAATATTTCTGGACATATATTTTTGTATAGCGGAGTAATACATTTAAATAAACCTAATGGGCAAATACCCGTCTGCCAGATGCTATCAGAAGCTCACGATACAATAACAATATCGTGTTGGCTAAATTTTTGGATCAAATGTGGAGCACACAAACCAAAATTAGTAGTATGCGACCATTCATTAGCCCTATTAAGTGCTACATGTTGGGCTATGAATAATATGTATTTAAACAATTATTTGGAATTATGTTATAATATTCTAATTGGGAAATCAAATGATATACCGACAACATATATAAGAGTGGATTATGCACATGTGATGCGCTTGGTAAGTAACTGGTCCAGTTTAAGTGGATATAGGTCACCTAAACGAAAATTTTATATGAAAGCAATGAGTTTGCTAATTAGATCCACATCAATAGAAGAAGCTGAAAATATATTAGAGTCCTTATTCATTGTTAGTTATAGTGAGTATTCTGGAGAAAAAACTGAATGTGATTATCATAAGAAACAACTGAAACTTTTGATATCAGGATGTAATTTAGTGGAATTAGATTTTGATACGGAAACAATTGATTCTTCAGACAAGTTTGAAAATACCAATAAAATTATAAATGAAATGTCGGAAACATATTCGAGGACTTGTAATGAGTGGTTTCTGAACATTAAGGAAAGAAGTTTACAGAAATGTAATATTATGACTGATGATGAGAACTATCATTTTGCACCTGAATTTGCAGCTAATTTAGAAAAATTTATGAACTCATTTTTATTGTGGTCAGCAGTTCTAATCAAAAAGTTTGGCTACGGCAACAGGACCGAATCTTCAAATATAGTTGAAAGCTACTTTAACGATTTAAAAAGCAGAACGCTCAAATCACTCAATTTACCCATGAAAATTGACAAATTTTTTCTGTTACATTATCAAACTATTCAAGGAATGCTTGTACTCACACCAGCTGTACTTGATGAGAAAGATAAAACAGGGAAAATAGATACCAATAATGGTGAAAAGGATTTTAATAAGACAAGCGTGACAAAAAATATTCTGTTGCCACTGGGAATAAATAATATAATAGAAATAGAAAACAAGACAGAAAATAATTTAAAGATATCCGACATACATTTGGAGAAGGATGAACGTAAGTTGTTTGTAACAGATGTTTAGCATTTTATGTAGATCTAACAGTTTGTATATATTTTTTTAGGCGTGCATACTGAATTTTGGTCAGGTTAGTATTTAAAACAATGTATAAATATGGCTACAACTTCAGCTCAAGACACAAAATTAAATTTCTAATTTAATTAATAAATGGATTCTTTTTTTCTAGCTAAGGGAAAGAAAAAGAAGTCTGCGCACAAGAACCCCTGTCCAGAAATTCTCTACGTTAATGATGGTGACAAAATTAATATAGGCATAATAAGTAATGGCAACACTAGATCCCGACCTATAGTAATTAATAAAAATAAATTCTTATTATCACAAACTTGTGCCTTTGATTGCATTGTACAAATATTTGTAGCAGCTTTTGCGGACAGCGTTTTATATAAAACCGCATATGAAACAAGTGACGATGGTGATACAGCAATGATTAATTTAATAAAGTGTTTTTTGAGGTATGGTCCTAAACAAAATGCTTACAAAATAAGAGGAGATATTATAATAAGTTTGGATTGTTTTCAAAAACACACCTTAGTAGATGGAACAGTAAAGATAGATTGCAGTGCAAATGTTGTAACTATCATGACTAAATTATTCAGTGAATATCCGTCGGCTACTGAAAAATCGTTTTGTTCTCTTGACACATGTTCGCGGGATATTGTGCATCGATGCATTAATATATTGCCGATTAATGTTGACATTTTAAAATTAGGTTATAAAAATATATCTGAATCCATTTTTTCTGGTATGGAAAAAAATACTAAATGTGTTATAACAAATAATAATAAAGTATGTAACAATAGCATCGTTTTTGAAACAAAAATTTGTGATCATATAATTATTGAAACAACAGATTGCGGCCCAACTTTACTATCGGAAATACCAATTTGGATTAAAATGTATGAAAAAACTTTTATATTAAGAGGGTTATGTAACTACATTCCACCTGTTTCAAAAAGTATCAGTGCTACGGGACACTATACAGCATATTGCCGCCGTATAGATTCAAATTGGGAATTATTTGATGATTTAAAAAATAAAGTATTGCGTGTTAGTAATGCTACTAGAGTTAATCCGCATGTTATATTATATACTATTTAAAAAATATATTATATATTTCAGTTTTATTTTTATTTCATTTATAGAATTGTGATATTTGTTTTTTTGTGTCATATTACTTTTAGTTATCTATGATTTAAGAATTATGTTATCGAAATGTGTGTTTTGTAAATAAAATTGATGTTAAATATTTTCTTGTTTTATGAATTTGTTGGCATGTTAATACCTACTTCAATTTTTATTATATAATATGGAATTATTATATTTTGAAACAAACATTTACTTACGATATTAAATTTTAATTGTTTCTGTAAGCGTATGTATTAAAAAATAATTATGGAATGCTACAAGTTCTTCCAAAAAACTGACATGTACAGTATTTTCATATATTATTTGGTTTCATAATATTTTGCTGGACAACTATGACTGTTTGTGTGCTAATTTGAGAAAAATACAAATAAGGATAGTAATTTCTTTACAATTTAGCATGATATTGTAAGAAAATAATTAAAATTAATCAGTTTTCAATTACGGTATAACGGTTAATAACGAATATTCGGTGGTAAAAATTTTATTTGAATAAATAATAAATTTTAGCATAGCGTGTATGTTACAGTAGTTAGATAAGTTCAATACAAATAACTTTAATTGCCAGTTGCATCACTGCCAGTTTCAAGTTAAGCTCATTCTAAAAATGACAAAATCATGAACTTGTAATTAATTCCGTTTATATAAAATTTAAATAACAAAATAGTATGTACTTATTGTGTGACTGAATAAAACCATTTTTTACTTTTAAGCTACAGCTGTGTAACTGGGCATTGGAGAAACGAATTTTAAAAATAATTTAAGAAGCACTAACGATTTTTTTTAAACCTGGCGTGAACAATGCAGCCAATTAATCGAAGATTATTTATTACATAACAGTGATATCTTGTAAAAAAAAAATTAGAATCACTAAAAAGCACCAACAAAGCATTAACCGATGACATAAATTTATTCATTTATTTTTAAACACGTTAGCTGGCGTGAACTTGGCAGCTAATTAATCGAACGTTATTTATTACGTCGCCTTGATATCTTGAATATAATTTTCAGAAGCACTAAAGAGCACTAACGAAGCACTAACCGATGACATAAAATTTATTCATTTATTTTGAAACCCGCCAGCTGGCGTGAAGTTGGCAGCTAATTAATCGAACGGTATTTATGACGTCACCGTGACATCTTGTATTTAATTTTCAGAAGCACTAAAGAGCACTAACGAAGCACTAACCGATGACATAAAATTTATTCATTTATTTTGAAAACCGTCAGCTGGCGTGAACTTGGCAGCATATTAATCGAACGTTATTTATGACGTCATAAGTGATGACTGTTATAAATTTTTTAAAGGCACTAACGAGCACTAACGAAGCACTAACCGAATATATAGTTTATTTCGTTAGTGCTTAAATTTGTTTGCCAACTTCACGCACCTGTTGATATGTTGCAGCGCTTGTCTGCTGACGTGGAATGTGAGTCATCTAGCGCCGCAGCCAGCATGCTCGTTACCGGTCAGGCTAACCACACAGCCACGTCGGACTGGATAGCTCTGGACATCCTGCCTGGCACTTCCACTGTTCATCACAGCACTCCAACACGGCTTTAGTTGCCAATTCAATTTATGTATTTTGTATTAAGCCTAAAAATAATAATTAAAATGTGTCTTTTATATTAAAACATTTACCACAAAGTAATTAATGTTTCTATTTTAGCGTTATATTGTGTTTGAAGTGTAAAATGAGCAACATGCGCAATGGTGGCCGTTTCTTTCTTTATTGCTATGTAGAATATAAATAATAATATAAATAAGTGGATTATTTTAATTAGACTATTTTTTTTAATTCTAGATGTGCGTAAGGCCCAAATGTTCAACATTTAAGTCGTTAAAAGAAATAATTTTAAAAAATAATAATAAATTTAAATATTCCAGTGTGACTAAATGTTATGCAATTTAATATTTGCTAATTGTAATTGAGCTGCGGAATCAATACTTGTAACATATGAAGAAATAGCATAAACAATATTTGTACATTTGTAACAAATTAAAATAGTCCTATTTGACAAGATTGGCGTGCAATTTCGTATGTCATTTAACCAATAAATATAATTGAAATATAAGTAAATATTTTTTATGCTACATGATTCGTATTTCATCACTGAAATTAACCTAAAACTCATGTTCTAATATCTGCAAGAGATTACTGTGTTTGAGAAACAAATATTCATTCTAAAGTTAAATTTTATTATGACAGAAAAATTCGGATGACGCCTGGATTCGAACCAGGGACCTTCCGCTTACCGGGCAGAGATACTAACCGCTACACAACGTCACTTGTGTTCGATATATGGCATCAACTGAATTCTTCTGTCATAGTGTCTAAGCGTAGCTTCGTTCCGAGAGACTATTATATAGGCATTGACAACCGGCTTCGTCTACAGCGACACAGTTTCTGATTTTTAAAGGAAAGCATACCCTAAGCTTTGAGCTAAATTTTTGTTATTTTTATATGACACGAAAGTCAGTAAATTGGTATTTTACACGTGTAGCGGTTAGCATCTCTGCCCGGTAAGCGGAAGGTCCCTGGTTCGAATCCAGGCGTCATCCGAATTTTTCTGTCATAATAAAATTTAACTTTAAAATACCAATTTACTGACTTTCGAGTCATATAAAAATAACAAAAATTTAGCTCAAATATTAATTCATTTCAAAATAAAATTTCCAAGTATAAACTACAAAAAAATCATCTAAAAAGTTAAATAGAAATTATGTTTGTCAATAACATCTCTAAAATATGTAGAAACAAAAAAAAATCATCACGCCTTTTACCCATTACTGGGTGTGGCACTCTGCCTAAGCAGATCTCGGTAAGTGATATACTTCTTCGCGTGAAGTGCGGTTACCAGCCGTCAAATCACGGCCCCCAATGATGTTAGTGGAGGGGGAGCCACAGGGGTAGATTTAAATTGGTGAAAATTGTTTGTCGCCTGTGGGGATCGAACCAGGGTTCTCAAGATCCACAGACTTGTTAGAAATTATATTTATTGTTCCAATTAAATATATTGCACATATGAAGACGCAACACATTACAGACTCCTTACCAGGTCAGCAGCCGCTAGCACAGTACGCAAACACAATCTCAATCACTCGGTGATTTGCGGATTTGTTTGCGTATCTGTGCTGCTATAGCTGCTGCCTGGCGTCGTGAATGGCTTGGTCTTGGACAGTGTTAAAATATACAGCCCATGGTTGTTCCTGGCCTTATGGCCTTACCAACTAATTTACATATTAACTTACCTAATGTTTCAAGAAATTAAAGTGTGCGTATAATGAGGCGAGGGTGAGTTTAATGAATGATCGTGTGCGTGTTTTGTAGAAATAAAATATTTAAAAAACCTACTCTATATAATTGTGTGCTTAAAATTAACTTATATACTAAATGAGTGACTGTATGATATTTACAATAAAGTT
Source organism: Pterostichus niger (assembly GCA_947425015.1). Classification (NCBI taxonomy): domain Eukaryota; kingdom Metazoa; phylum Arthropoda; class Insecta; order Coleoptera; family Carabidae; genus Pterostichus; species Pterostichus niger. The sequence continues at coordinate 21,293,900 of OX380343.1, read as the reverse complement.
ATGATTCGTATAATAATATTTATGATTAGGATGGTATGAGAGAATGCATTATGGATGTATGACTTACAGCTAAATGAATTATTTATAATGATATATACAGTGCGGCTATGATATTTCCTTACATTATATTTACATTTTGATTAGATGATGTTGTTAGTATGAGGGTTAGTGTGCGGCGATGTTGTCATGGGCGCGTTGGCAGAACAGAGGAAGATTATGATAGGGTAGTTTGTGTTTTATTGGGAATGGGAGGTTGTGCTCTTTGATTTGTGTCATGTTTCTTGTGAGAGGGTTGTGATTTATTTGTGTAGTGTAGAATTTTTGTGAAAGTTGTGTTATGTAATCTCTTATATATGGTATGTTTGTTATGTTGTGTAAATCTGTGATTCTTGTGTACCTGTCAGCGCTGTTGATTAAGCGAAGACATTTATTTTGGAATCGCTGCAGCGGCTGTAGTGCTGTGTTCGTCGCAGAGCACCAGGTTGGTACTGCGTAAGTGAGAATGGGGCGGATGATTGATGTGAAAATGAGTTTTTTTGTTTGGGATGGACATTTTACTAGTTTTATTTAAAAGAGGATAGAGGAATCTTACTGTGAGGGATGCTTTTTTAATGGAATTATGTATATGTTGGTTATGGTGGACTCGGGATTCAAGGGTCATGCCAAGGTATTTGACAGACGGAGAAGGGATTGCACGGTGATTATTTAGTTTTAGTGGTGTGTAGATTTTGTTGTTTGTGTGTTTGCGTGTAAATACTATGGCTTCGGTCTTGTCATGGTTCATGGAAATTTTCCAGAGGCGCCAGTAGGGTTGAATGTCAAGATGGATTTGGATTTGTTTATTAGCAACTTCTGCGTTGAACGAGTGGGCATGGATGGCCGTATCGTCCGCGTAGAGTGCTGTTTTGGTTTTGGGAAATGTAGGAATGTCGTGAATATAGAGGGTGAAGAGCTGCGGCCCTAGTCAACTGCCCTGGGCCACACCTGCAGCTATAGGGTGGGGGATGGAGAGAGTGTTGTTCAGTTTGACTTGGAAGGATCTGTTAGTTAGGTATGATTTTATAAGTTTGGTTAATACGGGCGGGAATTTCACTTGAATCATTTTGTAAATTAACCCTTCTAGCCATACTTTGTCGAAAGCCTTTTCGACGTCTAGAAGGGCCAGTACTGTGACATTTTGCTTGTTGAAGTATGTCTGTCACGATTCTCGCTACTTGTTGAGTGGTATTATGGTGTTTACGGAAGCCGAATTGAAAGGATGGGATTATTTTGTGTTTGTGGTTGAATTTTTGGATTCTATGGAGGATAACCTTCTCAGCAACTTTTGACAAGGTGCTGAGAAGGCTGATGGGTCGGTAACTTGTGGGTAGTTTGGGGTTTTTGTTTGGTTTGAGTATGGGAACCACTAGTGCAGTTTTCCACGCCTCCGGGAAGTAGTGGAGCTTAATCATAGAATTTATGATATAAGTGAACTGCACTAGGGCTTTGCGGGAAAGATTCTTAAGGGCTATGTTTTGGATGTTGTCAAGACCTGACGATTTCTGGTTGGGAAAAGATTTAATTATAGATATAATTTTAGAGGGTTTGGAGAGGAATTTGGCAAGATATCTAGGATTTTCGGGGAAATTGGTATTTATATAATTCTTTACAGTATTAATGATGTGATTTTGTTCTTGGGAATTGTTGGGATCTAGGATGTGGACTTGCTCAAAGGTTTCAGCTAGTGCTTCTGCCTTGAGTTTGTCGGGGAAAAGGATACTATTATTTATCAATAGTTCAAGTAAGGGTTTGAAGGGTTTTTAAATAGATTTTTAGTAAGTTTCCAGAGTGAACTATCGTTGGGATTGAGGGAAAGGAGCTTATCTTGCCAGGATTGGTTTTTGAAGGATTTTATTTGTGTCTGGATTCTGCGTGTTAGGGTGTTCATGAGTGTACGGTGGACGGGATCACGAAACCTCTGCCATGGCTTCCGTGTTGTGTTTCGTTGTGTGATTAGTTGTGTGATTTGTTCTGGTAGTTTGTCTTTGTTTGGCTTTAGTTTTGTGATACGTGTGTGTTTGTTTAGTGCATGTGTGATGCATGAGTTAGTTTTTGTACTTGTGTATCAATGTCTTGTGTCGTGTTTATGTGTGGTTGTATTATAATATGTTTGTCAAGTGTTTTTCTGTACTCATGCCAATCTGTGTCTCTGTAAATGCGTATGTAGTGTGTGTTGTCAGTGTGTACGTTGTGTGTGCTTAATTTGGACAGAATAGGAGTGTGGTCAGAGTTTAATTCAGGGAGAGCGACGGGATTAGTTAGATGGGTTATATTTTTATTGATGATTAAATCTATGGTAGTAGGAGTCATATTATTAACTGGGAAATGTGTGGGAGTAGGAAGATGCATGATGATGGCGTTATGATTTAATGAATACGAATACAGCGTGTTGCCGTTTCTATTTGCTCTGTTGCAGTTCCAGGTTGCGTGTTTTGCGTTTAGGTCGCCTACTAGCAGCACCTTGCCGCCGATATTTAAAAGTGTGTGAATTTCGTGTTGTGTAAAATTGTTGCGCGGGTTGTTGTATGCTGTGATGATGTTTGTGTTATCCACAGACTGACTCGATACCACTGTGCCACCTACCCCATATTTGCAGAATATTTGAAACTATCAAATATTCAAAATTCTCTTTAACTTTTAGCTACGCTTAGTGATCCCCTGAAATATCCTAAAATAAAATTTCACCCTCAAACTTATAAAAATATAATATGCTGAAAACATCACACATCTGACAAGAATTAAATGACATTTCGTTAATTTAATTAGATAATTTACTAGGCTCCACGGATCGTGAAGAATAGGATTTCTTAAAATCCGTTACTCTTTACACCACCTAGTCGGGTAGTATTGATATTGTAAAAAATACTGTTTTACAAATTTTTATAAATTGATTGGCTATCAACGAGGAGGTTTCTAATGGCTTTTAGAAAAAAAAAACAATTAACAATCAGTCGATGATAATTTTAGATTATTCTACTCAAAATCCTTGTCAATACATTTAATTTAATACTAACTATTAACTTTTGGGAAAAACAATTGACAATATGTCGGTCACAATTTGTGATTATTTTGCTAGAAATCTCCATTTATTTTTTTTTAATTTGATATCAAACACCATGTGTTTTTCATGACTTGTAGAAAAGAAAATTGATAATCAACCTTTTATAATTATAACGCAAAATTTCTTTGTGCTATAATAAATCAACCTTATGCTCCCTGGATGATGAAACCGGATGGAACGGTTGAACCACGGCTAAACTCAGTGAAGATGGGAGTGAGTCGGAGAAGGGTGTGATAAATCACAGAGTTAATGGGCGCCAGCCGGCCTGAGCCGCGACCGGTTCAACAGGAGTATGACGGCCGACAAAAATCGGGATACGTCCCAGGAAGGGGATACGAGGGTGCACGAATACTCTAATAACAAGATCGTAGTACGGAAAACTGATAAATATATTGAAATAATTAACGAGCAAGTTACACAGGACACAATAGTTGATGTTGCAATACAGTTGGATCGTAAATCCACTTAAGGCAGAACGCTTCAAAGCGGATACTAGCATAAACGAAGGCGGGGCGCTGCGTTTCGCCGTAGCGACTAGGGCTGCGGAAAAGTCTACACCTAAAATGAACTGGCGTATACCGACGTATGACGTATCATTGGCCAATAATTCGTTTACGCGGCGCGACCGAACGTACTTGACTACAGAATCGCAGACCCTAACAACTATTACGTTGCACAAGCAACACACCTCGTCAGTGACCACAACGTCACTACAAATGACTCTACAAAATACTCTTAACTGGATTTTCACAAAAATTCTGTAACTACTATTGGTAAACTCGATAATCAGTAACTCAAATATGTCGTGAACAAAACGGTACACAAATCGTAAATACGACAACATATGATTACACAAAAAAATAATGAATAAATAAAACAAATGATTGTGGCTTAGCTGTAATGGCGTCCAAGCGCTAACGGAAAAGATGGCAGCAGTGGCACAACTCGATCTGCCAGCCTGATGTCCAAGATCGTCAATTCCAAGATGGCGGACTTCCGCTACACGTGGTTTCTTTTCCAACTGCGAGGCTTTAATTCCTTGGCGACGAGTATCAGGAACTCCAAGCAACGCCAGCGAGCGAGTGCGCTCACCACAACTTCTATGCCAGGAACACGGCACACGGGACGTAACAAAAATGGCACGAACAGCTGACCAGCCACAAGAGTACGTAAACACGTAAAACGTAATACAAAACGTACATAAAGACGAACTAGCTGACGTCAAAAATAAAATGACCAGCTGACGTCAAACATAAAAAGCCTAAAACAAACGACTGCAATTAGGGCCATGTGCGAGGGAAAGCTATTAACAGGCTAACTTTACTTGACTAAAGGCAGATTCACTAACAAATGAACAGACATCTTTACCTGAGTTCGTGGGCGGCTTTCAAGTGGCAGAATATGTGTGACCTTTCCTACTGGAAACTTAATCCGGAACAACGCCGACGAATAATGCAGTAACCTAAACTGCAATATTCCCTAAATGGAACTATTTCCCAAATCCCCGCAAGGGTATTTCGCAAACAAAACAGGTTTGCCGAAACATAAATGAAATAGCCCATCTTCCAATATTCAAAACTCACATTTCCGCAACAGACGTCGTTCGAAAAGACAAAACAAAAACTGAATGCGTTCGAAATCGAACTGGTAAAATTCTGCCAAGAAAAGAGAGCGATGCGCGAAGACAAAGACAACCTCCGCCTAAATTCGAATGGTGCCGGTAAAAGGCGCGCCTAGCCGACAATAATATCGGCAGAGCTACTTCGCGGCGAACGGCCACTAATTGTCTGACAGCTAAACAAACAAAACAACGTACTTAACCAAAAAAAAAAGTGAAGCAACGAAACAAGAGAAATGAATTTAAGTTTTACTACTAAATGAATACTGCAAGGAGAGTGAAATCTAACTGAAGCTAAGTATCAGAAGGATCTAATCGGTCAATATCTAATCAATAATTAAGTTTCAGGAATTTGACGTCGAAGGAAAAATAACAACAAAAAAACGTACGGAAGCATGGAAATAAAACAAAACTGAAGAATACCAAAAAAAAACCGTGACATAATATTGAATTATTGTGCACCAAATAACTCTAGCAGGATTCTCCTGTTTTCCTGCATGTACATTTCTTTTTCTGCAACTTGCAACTATGTACGTTTTTATATGGGGCACGTTTTTGAGATAAAATACAACTAATACTTAAAAATACTGTCATTAAAATGATAATTTTTTAGTATTTGATATAAATAATAATTTTTAAATACATTTAATATTAACAAGATAATTTGGGTATAAATACAAGTAAAATAAAAACAATTTAAGACATATTAATTACAATGTGTAACACTAATGTTACTAGTTAATATTTTCTAGTTGGTAAATCATAAAAGTACAGTATGAAAATGAAATAATAGACGAAAATGAGTAATATTTACTTTTTCCTGATTTATGTTTGAAAATCTCCTAACTTATTTAAAACCGCAATTATCAGTGCATTGATTAGCCATGCATCAACACATACATATAATATATTGTTCATTAAGTCAAAATTGATTAATATTAAAATTTACACAAAATAATATAATAAAAAAATCTAATTATAATCAAAGAAATAAAAGAAAATACTTAAATTAAAAGTTAAAAAATATTTAATAATAAAGTTCAAAGGATTATATTACAAAGGGATACTAGAAACTTAATTCAATAAATAAGGAAATTCATGAAATAATGATTAGTATACCAAGTTAATTATTTCTGTTTATTCCAAGGTAATTTAGATTTATATTTTTTTTAAATAAAAGATTCTTTACATGAGCTTCTTTAAAATTAATAAAATGGTAGAAGAAACTTATAATTTTCCTTCTAAATCCTAGTATTGCCCTAATTTAATAAAATCAGGAACTAAATACAAACGGCAACAAATTAAACATAAACATCAAGAGAGGCGGTCGCCTCCGACGGCAAGGCACGACCGCATTCTATTATATACAGTAATGAAAATGGAATCTGTATTACCATTATGTATATTTATATAAATACTGCATTAAAAAGTAATACTTTGTAGTGAATGTGTGTACAAATACCATATTTTATCGTTCTGACAATTATTTGTTCACATAAAACACACTCGGTTCAAAATATAAGATAATTTCAACTTGGAGACTATAAAAAGTGTCCATTTCGCGTTTCCTCATCACTGTCCAGTTCCCGGGATTTCCGACAGGTGGCGCTTTTGAGCAGCTGTAATGCGTTCAACCATTGAATATATAAACACTAAAAGGTGAATGACAGGCGTGTATCCTATCTCCATTCTTTTCTAGTTAAAAATTTTAAGCTACGAGCTAGCGACTATTAGCGTTCGTTTCGAGAACTATGATGGAATGTGTACATACCGTTGTCAAATGTTTAAACATCGAGACACGCTAACCATACCTCACCCCACCATACCCTTCTTCGGAACACTAATAACATGCAAGAAGTCTTGTTGCTGCGAATAATACGTATATCTCTCAAATTTATAATCATGCTATTATTAATCATACTATTATTTATGCACTTTTATGATTAAAAGAGTCACGTTAAGGATGAATGTTATATTTGAGTAATAAATTTTGTCTATGTGCGACAGATATTAGTTTGGATATGTATGTGTGAACATAAGAGAGTGTGGAGAATTGTAGATACGTTGATATTGATAATTGAAAAGAGTAGGTAATCTTGAAATTGTAAATTTATTCTTGTAATTATATAAACTGATATAAGTGATATACATATTACAATTCCTTGTTTTCTTTCAACTACTATGGAAAATAATTTATTAATTTTTCTATTTATTTTTGTACCAATTTACAGCTTACTAGCGGTAAAATATATATTTTTTACGATTTAGATCACTCACCATATCAGTGGCACTGTCTTTTCATTTGTTGGGGGGGATTTTTTTTTAATAGTAAAACTTAAATTTATATTATTATAATAGACAATGGTTTTGACATAGTTTTATTATGATTTTATTTATTTAAACCGAGAATAAATTCTAAACATTGTAATCCAGCCAAGAAAATGTTTCAAGCCAGGATGATGAAAATTTTCTTTCTCTTCCTGTTACAGACTTCTCTTTAGATGCAGTCGTATGCTGTGTAGCTGTACTTGTATTTGTACTGCTTTTTAAATTTATTTAATATTTCCACATATTGTCATCCTATATTCAGTGTAACAAATAAATACGAAAATATTTATATTTCAAATAATTTTACCAATTTAAATGCTGCGGAAAATTTTATTAAAATAAAATGAACGATGTATATGTACCAAGTAGGGCTGTCAATAAAATTCGGATATCAAAAAAACCGGACTTTTATTTTTAAAATATCCGGTTTTTTTTCTATCCGGATAAACTGGATATCCAAATAACCAGATTTTTCTGATCCGGCTGAACCGAATTTCTGAATATCCGGATTTGAAGTTTTGGTATAAAAATATTAATAAATAATTATTTTTATATCAAAACTTAAAATAATACTGGACAAATGAGTAAATCTAAAATGTTGAACTCAAAATAATGTATAAGTACACTTTTTAAAATTAATTTTTCTATCTAATACTTTTTTTTATTTCATAAAGGTAAAGTACTTACACTTATATACATACGTATTATGGCAATCTATTAAAAAAACCGCAATATAATATAAAAATTATGGATACTAAATAAAATCATGTTATTATTATTTATATACTTATTTTCCCAATAATTTCCTTTGTTTTTATTAATCTAAAAAATTACGTATGGATCTTCATAGTTAATAGTTTTGTAAGTATTACTACCTAAGAGTATTAAGTTGTAACCTTTTAACAATAGGTATGGCTTATATGAATTCTGATATCAGTTTTCCGGATATATTCTGTACCGGTTTTAAGGAATTATCTAGATACCGTTTTATCTGGATTTATCCGTTATATCCAGATATCCGGTTTGTCCGTATACCCGGATATCCTGATACCGGATTATCCGTATGTTAAGACGGATACCGGTACTTCCGGATACCGGATACCCACTTATCCGAATATCCGAATTGTTATTTTTACGGATATTGACAGCCCTAGTACCAAATGGACTTAACTCTCTGCTTTGCTACTGCAATCTACGTAGTCGCAAAACCTAAAACTTGCACGTCTGCGCTGCTCATTAAGACATCAGGAATAGTAAACATTATATCTAACGTTGTTCGTTACAATGTGAGCCGCCCGATGATTGGCAACGTTGCTTAGTAAATTAGATTTCAAACTTAGAACTACTTTGTAATAGTTCAAAAAGTGAGGGATATATGGCACTGTCATTTTTCAAAGTCATGATAGAAACACATTACGTTACCGTTCTTTAAGAGTTTATATGGTTCAACATAAAATTTGTCCAGCTCCTACGAATCCCGACAGATGGCATGCTTGGGCATTATAATAGAGTTCCTATAACTGGGAGTGATTAGAGTGCCTATAACTGAGAGTGATTAGAGTGCCTATAACTGAGAGTGATGACATACGACTCTGGCCGCCATATTTGTTCCAATTTAATATGGATTGTATGGGAGGAAACACGGAAATACTATTTTACGAATATATTACTTGAAATTAATACATTTTTTATTTATAAATTTGAAGCATACACGTATTTGAAAATTTAAAAAATATATCAACTAATTAAATGCTTGGAAAATTATTATATTTATATAAAAAGAAAACTTACCGTCATAAGAGACTTCATGCATAAGATGAAATATTACATTTCAAATCAATTGAATACAAAATTACGAGTAGTATTAAATTTGATAAGAACAGCACTATTGAACAAAATAAACCAATAAATTTTACTTCAACAGAAAATTTAATGAGTTCGTTAAGGTAATATAAATTACATTAAAATATAGGAAAAATGGTTCAAACGACGCTACATTTTCAGGGGCAGGTAATTGAATTGTTGGATATCTTCTTTTAACCGGCGACCGTGTACTCTTCGGCACACTAAAACTAAATACTGTGGGAATAGCATTATGTTTTAGAATCATTTTGCCATCTTCTCTCGTCTTTTTTAACACTTCAGGTGCGAAGCCGAAAATTATTAGAAAAAAAAAATATAAAACATGAATACACTTTAAATTAAAATTAACTTACTTCACAAAGTAGAGATGAATTAGTTGGTGTCCAACCCTCTCGTTTCACTTTAACTGCCTATATTTTTCTCCGATTCGGATCTGTAGAAAAAGCTTTCATAAGAAATCCTTTCTCTGACCGATTAGAGCAACCAAAGGCACAACAACCAACCATCTATACAAAAAAAGTTTCATTGTAATACAATAACAACAGTTACGAATAAATCAAATCTGAGTTTTTGTCATATGATATGACTGAAAGTACAGTGATGATAATAAATTTAAAGTTAAATTTATGACAGAAAAATTCGGATGACGCCTGGATTCGAACCAGGGATCCTCCGCTTGCCGGGCAAAGATTTTCAGAATTAGGATTAGAAAGTTGTTTTATTTGTTCTAGTTTACATATGTTAAAGTAGACTCGGCACATTTCGGGCATAGTTCAGGAAGGCGTCGACCGCATGGTACGGGGACATAATCTCAATCACTTTGTGATTAACGGATTTGGCCGCGTAGCCGTGCTGCGTACCGCCGCCTGGCACCGTGAATGGCGCAGCCTTACTTTATGTTACATTTTGCTTTAACAATGCGTTCCTGGCCTATGGCCTTACCGCTAAATTAGATTAATAAATATAATTATATTAAACAATTGATGATCGTGTGCGTTTGATGCAGTATGCGTGTCTTATGAATGATCGTGTTATGTGTTGTAGGAAAAATAAATTAAAAACCTACTTTATATATTTGTGCTTATAACTAACTTAAAAACTATATGAGCGACAGTAATGATTTGTACAATGCGGTTATGCTTCTGACAATTTGGTATGATAGAAATATAATGCTTATGATCTTATTTCTATGAATGATTGATAATGAATTTTACAGCGAAATTATGTGTCTTACAATCTTTTTATTTGATTTAATGTGATGATAATAATGTTTTATGTGTGTGACTTACATTTAGTGAATGATTGCGAATGATATGTACAATGCGGTTATGACACTTTCTTACATTTAATAATTTGTGATTATGAGGTGTTAGTTATGAAGGTTAGTATGAGATGTTATGGTTCAGGTTCGCGTTGGCGGAACACAGGAAGTGTTTGATAAGGTTTTTTTTTTTGAAGAAGCACAACAAACACCTGGAGGATTCTACAAGATCCAGACTGACACCGCACCACAGCAAACCACCACACCTCTACGGATTACCGAAAATACATAAAAAGGACGTACCACTCAGACCCATCATCAGTTCAAGGGAATCGTCGTGCTACAACCTGGCTAAATTCCTTCTACCTATTATAGCCCGCTGGCAGGAAAGAGTAACTCATTTGTTAAAGACTCCAAACATTTTATTGACATCGTAAAGTCTATACAATTGGAACCAGAAGACCGCTTCATAAGTTTTGATGTGGAGAGCCATTTTACTAATGTATCAGTCGACGAAGCTTTACATGTGGTAGCCGAAGGAGTGGAAGAAGATACAGAACAGAACAAACTTGCCTATCAACGCAATACTGGAGCCAAGACTCAAATTCACCATGGAGAAAGAAGAAAACAATAGAATTCCGTTCTTAAATGTGGAGAGAGTGAACAACGCCATACGAACATCGGTTTACCGTAGACCGACACACGCAGGTCGCTATTTGAGCTATGAATCCAACCGTTCTGAAATAACCAAGATTGGGGTAGCAAATGCGCTACTTGATAGAGGTAAGACACAGTGCAACACAGTACAAGGATATGAAATAAAAGTCAAGGATGTCATAAATACACACCAACGAAACGGTTACGCGAGAAATATTATCAAGAAACTATTAAAGAAGAGCAGAAGTAACATATTGAAACAAACAAACAGAGACGAAGAAAAGAAAAATGAATTATACATTCCCTATGTAGGGAGTCTCGGACAAAATAAAAAGGATCGCCAGCAAGTTTAAAATATTAACCAGGTCTCAGACAACAACCACAATCAAGGACATCGTATCTACTACGAAACCAGAGCAGTCACCAAAACTTCAAGCAGGCATTTACCAGGTGGACTGTGAATGTGGGAAAACATATATAGGGGAAACAAAACGACCTTTGTGTACCAGAATAAAAGAACACAGACGTCACACGGAGAGAGGAGAGACATCAAAATCAGGACTTGCCGAACACGCGTGGGAGCACCATCATCGAATTCAATGGGAGGGCGCGAGGATCCTCAAAAAGGAAGAACATTGGTTTAAGAGGAAGTTCAAAGAAGCCGCCATCATCCAGAAGAACAGAAAAACAGTTTTCAGTCAACCGAGTGTGAAAATACGACCCTTGTGGAGGAAGCACATCGCAGCAGAGACCTTCCACATGTTACACTCGACCAACCGCATGTTATACTCGACCAACCGTTAACCGTTCTACCTGACTGAATTAGTCATTAGTATCAGTTCACCTGACGACGATAGCAGATTTTTTGCGCTTTCGAAACGTTGTGTAATAAATTGTTCAAAGTATTTTTCACTAATAAAGATAATGGAAGTTCAAAATAAATTGGTTTTAATTCAAAGGTATTTTATGTTTTAGAGGAAACTGGAGATTGTGCTCTCTGATTTGAGTTATAGTGCGTGTGATCGGGTTATTGTGTAGCTGTGTAGTGTCGAATTTTTGTGAGAGTTTTGTGATGTATTGATGTATGTATGGAATGTTTGTTATGTTGCGTAAATCTTCGATTCTAGTGTATCTGTCTGCACTATTTATTAAGCGTAAACATTTGGACGTTGTATCGGCTGCAGTACTGTTTTCGTCGCAGAGCACCAGACTGGGGCTGCGTATGTGATTATGGGTCGAATGATGGTGGTGTATAGGAGTTTATTATTTTTGGAAGACATTTTTCTATTTTTATTTCGGTTGGAGTATAAGGATCTGCCTACAAGGGATGCTTTTGCGGATTGTGGATTTAAAATGGGTATTATATTGGAGTCGGGTTGTTACGTTCATTTTTTGTCATCTGTCATAATTTTATTCTGTTTAAATTATTTTTATGTATCTTCACCTGAAACTAATTCTCAATTAAATATTAACCGATTAAATTCATACGTAGCTTAATTTAGATTTCCCGCTTGCAGTATTCATTTAGTAGTAAAACTTAAATTAATTTCTCTTGTTTCGTTGCTTTATTTTTTTGGTTAAGTACGTTGTTTTGTTTTGTTTAGCTGTCACCCAATTAGTGGTCGTTCGCAGCGAAGTTAGCTCTGGTTCAAAATGTGCGAGTTCATTAAATAAATAGTTTATTTGTTTTCTTCTTTAGCTTAATTTTATTCCCAGTAAAATATTTATTTTACGCTTATTTATTTATTTCAAATTTGTCATTTCTTTGCTAATCAATAACAATCATCATGTCTCGGTCGATAATAGTGTTTCCTAGTTTTGTTTCCTTACCGACACCTCTCAGAAGTTAGACTGAGGCTATCTTCGTCTTCGCGCATCGCTCTCTCTTTTTGGCAGACTTTTGCAGGTTTTGACTTTGAACGACGATTTCTTTTTTTTTGTCTTTCGAACGACGTTTTGTTGCTGAGGTTGTGAGATCTTGAATATTGGTAGTTGGGCTAGTTCAGTTATATTTCGGCAAACCTGTTTTGTTTGCGAAATACCCGTGTGGGGATTACCGATCTAGTTCCATTTTAGTGAATATTGCATCAGTGGGATAGCATTATTCAGCGGAGTTGTTCCGGATAAGTTTCCAATAGGAAAAGTCGCATATCTCATTCACTTGAAAGCCGCCCAAGAACTCAGGTAAAAAGAATTTCTATTCGTTCAATATCTAATCTACTTTTGTCAAGTAAAGTTAGCCTGTTAGTAGCTTTCCCCTCGCACCTGGTCGTAATTGCATTCTTTTGTTTTAGGCTTTTTATTTTTTACGTCGGCTATTTATTTTACGTCATCTTTTATTTTTGACGTCAGCTAGTTGTTTTTACGTTCGTTTTATTTTACGTTCGTTTTTGCGTCCACTTTTGTTACGTCTTACGTTTAGACACTTACTTTTTGACGTCTTACGTTTTTATTTTGCGTTGCCCGTTTGTCATTGTACGTCTTACGTGTTTACGTATTGCTGTGGTCCATGCCGTGTTCCGTGTTCCTGGCATTGCATTGGAGGAGTCCTGATAATTGTTGCCAAGGGATTAAAGCCCAGCAGTTTGGGAAAAGAAAAGAAACCACGTGTAGCGGAAGTCCGCCATCTTGGAATTGACGATCTTGGACATCCGGCTGGCAGATCGAGTTGTGCCACTGCTGCCACCCCTCCCGTTAGCGCCTGGACGCCATACAGCTAAGCCAGAATCATTTGTTTATTTTTATTCATTATTTTTTTGTAATCATATGTTGTCGTATTTTCGATTTATGTACCGTATTGTTCACGATATATTTGAGTTAATGATTATCGAGTTTACAAATAGTAGTTACAGAATTTTTGTGAAAATCCAGTTAAGAGTATTTTGTTAGAGTCATTTGTAGTGACGTTGTGGTCACCTACGAGGTGTGTCGCTTGTGCGACGCGATAGTTATTAGGGTTTGCGATTCCGTAGTCACGTACGTTCGGTCGCGCCGCGTAAACGAATCATTGGCCAGTGAAACGTCCTACGTCGGCATACGCCGAGTCACTTTAGCACCATTTTAGGTGTCGACGTCGCCGCAGTCCTAGTCGCTACCGTGAGACACGGCGCCCCGCCTTCGTCTATGTCATTTTTCGTTTGGATCTTAAGTGGATTTACGATCCAGCTATCGTGTAGCAACAACTATTGTGTCCTGTATAACTTGCTCGTTAATTGTTTCAATATATTTATCAGTTTCCCGTACTCCGATCTTGTTATTAAAATATTCGTGCACCCTCGTACCCCCTTCCTGGGACGTATCCCGATTTTCGTCGGCCGGCGTACTCCTGTTGAACCGGTCGCGGCTCAGGCCGGCTGGCGCCCATTAATTCTGTGATTTATCACCCCCTTTTCCGACTCACTCCCATCTTCACTGAGTTTAGCCGTGGTTCAACCGTTCCATCCGGGTTCATCATCCAGGGAGCGTATGGTTGATTACGTGTAACACCAGTTTTTGCGTTACAAATTTGCCACCAAAACGTGGGGCAAATAGTAAGCAAATTTTGCGTTACAGGGTCTCAAGCGTCATATTGAGGTATTTGACGTTGGGTTTGGAGAATGCACGGTGTTGGTTAGTTTGAGTGAAGTGTATACTTTGTTATTTGTGTGTTTGCGTGTGAAAACTATGGTTTCGGTTTTATCGTTGTTGATGGATATTATCCATAGACGCCTGTAGGATTGAAAGATGTCAATATGGATTTGAAATTGTTTGTTTGCAACTTCTGCGCTGAAAGAGTGGACATAGAGGGCCGTATCGTCCGCGTAGAGTGACATTTTGGTTTTAGGGAAGCTGGGGATGTCATGGAGGTATAAGGAAAAGAGCTGTAGGCCTAGGCCTGCCTTGAGGCACACCCGCAGCAATGGGGTGGGGCTTGGAGAGAGTATTATTAATTTTGTTATTAAAGGATCTGTTAGTCAGGTAAGAATGTATAAGTTTAATTAATATAGACGGGAATTTCGCTCGAATCATTTTGTAAATTAGTCCTTCTAGCTATATTTTGTCGAAAGCCCTTTCGACGTCTAGAAGTGCCATTACTGTAACATTTTTCTTATTGAAGTTAGTAGTTACGTCTGTCGCGATTCTCGCTACTTGCTGGACTGTGTTGTGTTTGGGAAGGAATCCAAATTGGAATGGAGGGATTATTTCGTGTTTTTGGGTGAAAGTTTGGGTTTAGTGAAGGATGACCTTTTTAGCGTGGATAGTTTCGGATTTTTATTTGGTTTATGTATAGGAACCACTAGTGCAGTTTTCCATCCATTTGGAAAATACTGGAGCTTAATCATAGAATTTATGATGTAAGTAAACTGCACTAGAGCATTTTGGGAAAGGTTCTTGAGGGATATGTTCTGGATGTTGGCAGGATCTGGCGCCTTCTGGCTGGGTAAGGATTTTATGATGGAGTATATGTCAGTAGGATTAGTAAGGTATTTTGAAAGGATTTTAAGGTCTATCTGTTCTGGGGTAGTTATGTAGTTTTGTGTTGTGTTTATTATGTAATTGTTTGGGGGTGTGATTTGTGTCAAGTGTATGAACGTGTTGAAAAGTTTCAGCTATCGCTTCTGCTTTCTGTTCATCTGTAAAGAGTGTATTATTTTGTGTTGTGAGTTCTGGAATTGGTTTGAAGGTTTTTTTGAGTGCGTGTGTAAGTTTCTAGAGGGTGTTGTCGTGTGGATTTAGGGAGAGAAGTTTATCTTCCCAGGTTTTGTTTTTAAATGTTCTGATTTGTGTCTGTATTTGTCGTGTGAGTGATTTCGTATGTGTGCGGTGGATAGGATCACGTGACCTCTGCCATAGTTTTCGTGTAGTGTTGCGTTGTGTGATAAGATGTACTATATGTGGTGGTAATTTATCTTTGTTTGGATCTAGTTTTATTATGCGTGTATGTTTATTTAATGCATGTGTCATTGCATGTGTTAATGTATGTACTTGTGCGTTTATCTCGTTCGTTGTGTTCGATGTGTGGTTGTATTATTGTGTGTTTATCAAGTGTTTTTCTAAGCTGTTGCCAGTTTGCGTTTTGATATGTGCGTAAGTAATGTGTCTGTGAGTGTGTCATGTGTGCTCAATTTGGAAAGGATGGGGGTGTGGTCGGAAGTAAGTTCAGGAAGGGCAACGGATTCTGTTAGGTGTGTTACATTTTTATTGATTATTAAATTTATTGTGGTGGGAGTTGTGTTGTTTTGTGGGAAGTGGGTAGGGGTATGGGGGTGCATGATTATGGCGTTATGACTACTGATATACGAATACAGCGTATAATCGTTTTTATTCGCTTAACTGCAGTTCCAGGTTACGTGTTTTGCGTTTAGGTCACCTACCAACAAGCACTTTGCCTCCAATATTTAAAAGTGTGCGAATGTCATGTGGTGTGAAATTGTTACGAGGGTTGTTGTATGCTGTTATGATGCATGTGTTATGTAACACGAGCAAAAGCTGGGCGAATAAGTTAATTACTATTCAAAATTTAATGTTTATTAAAAAATATTCACAACATAAAAATAAATAGAAAAGTTACAAAATTACATATGTGATAGATATTAAACGATGCATATTAAATCTCTATTTGACCGAATATGGCAAACTACAACAACATATGAACTAAAATTACCACTGATTTTTTTTTATTTTCCATGGGATGTGCAGACAAGGGGTAAGAGGGTGGAATCGTTGACTTGATTAGAGATAACTGTTCCAATACATGAGTTTACATAAAAAACACCAGACGCTTCTAAAGGATGAAATACAAAGATCAACAGCTACCAACGCACAGCTAATAATTTACCCAGATATGTCATCACATAATAGGTTACAAGCGCGACAATTCAGAGAAGCCATAAACTAGATAAATAATGATCTAAGAATATTGAAATTTTACAAACATATGCACTAATAAATATGATAACCAAAATTCTGTCAAGTCAACTTTACAAAAAAGATACTTAAGATAATATTTAATTTGTCTGTATCTTTCGAAACTGAGTTGATAGTGGAAAATCCTAATTATAACAAAAACTAATTCTGAATTGTTTCACTTTGTTACACTGCCCCAGGTTCAAATATAATTATTTCTTACGAGATAATAATTACCAAATGTTATAAAATCTAAGACAAAAGATAAGAACATGCAAAACAAAGTATATAAAATTCAGAATTAAACACGGCATAAATCAAATACCGTACCTACCAAATTATCAATAGCTTATGCTAAAACATTAAAGGACACAGGAACAAAATTCTTTATTAGAATTAACATAAATGAACAAACGTACAAATACCAATTAACACATACCTAAAACATGAATTCAAATTGCTAATTCTACGACGTAGTACAAATTCATAAATCCATACAAGTTCAGAATCCAAAAATGCCTAAATGAACTTACGTTCGAAAAATTAGAACTTGTATCAAAAATCGTACAAATTCAGAAACTAAAAATGCCTAAATTAAAGTATGTTCGAAAAATCTGAATTAGTAACCAATAATAATAAAACATAGACAATTTCTTCAAATGTTAACAAAAAAACTGAAATGAACAAAACATTATTTTTAAACTAATCTTACCTAGCATGCAATCATGCAACATTAAATTAAGAGTTTTACCAAATAGGAGACGGTATCAAGTAGCAATAGCGACTGTAGTGCTACCGTCTTTGGTTTATGACCGCGGGGTGTTGAAATACACAGGCATAAGACTTTTGGGATGGTCATAACACTCGCACACTTCAAAATTGTTACTTCACTACACATGGGCAAGGGCAAGGGAGGGGGCGGCTTTGGCGGCGGACGTTGACATCGTTCCAAGATCAGCTGTTTGAGTCGAGGACGAAACCAGCTGATCTGCAGTGGATGTTGGAATCTGCCGACGCGCAACTGCATTTCTTGATAATGTTGTCTCACCTAATGGCGAGACCTGGACATCGGTTGCTTCTGCTGCTTCTGATGGCGATGAACAAAAAATCTATTATCGTAGCTACTGAGGCTACGCTCAATTTATACATTGTGTACAACTTCTCAAAAACTTTTTTTGAACAATAATTGTTCTGAGTTCACTACACAGATACTCACAGGTACGCAGCTTGACTGTACTTGTCCGGTTCGTTCTTCAGTGCTTGGTTCTATCTCCATGATGTCATCTAAATTGACATCGGCCGTCATATTGTCTCCCCGAATTTCTGACCGCAGCAACGCATCAAATTCCGCAGCATTGATGTGTGCTACCTCAATTGTCGGAAACTTACTGCGCCAATCTATAACATCTGTAAATGATTCTATAGTATCTGTAGAAGTTATAGTAAAAATTGGTATTCTGCGTGTGTCTATAAATTATAGATATCTGGAGACCTATTCTGTACACAAGTCACTAGTGACTAGCAGTCACGATGTTGACATTTCGAAGCGCAGTCTGGCGACAAACAATGCGAACTAGTAATGTATGTCGTCATATTAGGTGACTTAGAAGCGCTGAGAAATCACTACCTCCGTTGGTCATGCCTTGAAGAAGTCACGGTGACAAAATTGTTAAAACGCGGGTATTGTTTGAATTCGTATGTAATTTTTTGTTATTGTATTATTATTCAGTGCTTTTTATTGAGGTGTGCGAGGAACAATATCACGTGGTTTATGTTATGTTGTGAGGTAAGGCAAACAAAAATGTTTTCATTTGATATCCATTAAATTGTTATTAATAATATTGATTATTTTTTACAGACCTACTAGAGCAATTGTGAATGCATATATTTTTTCGCCATAACGATACGGAATTTTTATTGTAATATAATGATTAACATAAAAAAATTATTGCTAGAATTGTATAAACAAAACTGAATAAATAAATTGTTAAAAAGTACGACTTCTTTATTAAAATTTTAAGTTTTACGAGATACTAATTAGAAGAACAGAAACACAAAGTTTGTTGTTAATAATGAAATGTTCAACAATGAACTACAAACTGTTTTTAAAATAGCGCCCAAATAAACTTATATGATGTAAATGGCGCATAAGTCGAAACTGTGTGGGGTTTTGTGGAGTGGAAAGAATTGAGGTAATTCTGACATGCCCGCCGTTCTGGTCTATGGTTCTGCCTTTCGTCTTTCGATATTTGGTCTGTGCAGTCGCTGTTTACGAAGTTTAGTTTGGTCACGTGTCTGTCCGCAACCCATTATTTTCGTGTAAAAGTGAGTATAAATTTAAATATTTTTACAAATTCAAATTTAATTTGGTTGAAAGTAAATAAATTTTTGAAATATTTGTTTTCTAACCTATTAAATGTGTGTTTATTTAGCGGAAATGTATTGTTCATAACTTTCAGAAAATTTTATTGCATTACAATGGCGTTTATTTACGGAGCATTGGTGGTAATAGAAGAGCTTGAGAATGAGGAGAGAATCCATGCAGATCGTTTATTTAGAAGACATATAAGAGACGCTCAAGATCCATTTTCAGTGAGTAATATGGAGTTTATAGCAAATTATCGACTTAGCAAGCGTGCTGTATTGGATTTGTTTGAGGATATTATTCCACATATGCAAGTCGGTCATGGTTCTGTATTAAGGATCCCCAATCATTTAAAGGTGAGTACAATAAATGCCATTACAATAAATTTATTACTTATATCCTTATTATTGTTTAGGTTTTAGCAGCGTTAAACTTTTTTGCGCTTGGCAGTTACCAAAGAAATATTGGCAATAATTTACTGGCATCAATGAGCCAGCCAATGATAAGCAGAAGCATCAAAGAAGTAGCAAACGTACTTAATCGGCACTGTTTACGTATGTGGATAAACTTACCAAGAAACTACGCTGAATATGAAAATCTGAAAACAAAGTATGAATACAACGGTTAAAATATAAATTGAATATTAAACAAATTCTGTTCATAGATTCCGCGTGATGCATCGTGTTTCGGATATCATTGGAATTGTGGATGGAACACATATTGCAATTTATAAACCAAGTGAAAATGAGCATTCTTACGTTAACAGAAAAGGATATCATAGTATTAACGTGCAAATTGTATTAATAATTATTATTTTTGTTTTTGAACATATTAACAGTATAATTTTCCAGATATGTGATCCTCATTTAAAAATAATAAGTATAATTGCACGTTATCCAGGATCGAGTCATGACTCTTTTGTGTGGCGAAATAGTATTGTAGGACGAAATTTGAAGGCAGACTATAATAATGGAGATAACGAGACTAGGATACTAGGTATTATAAATATTTGCATGTTTAATATAATCTACATATATAATATAAATAATTGCAGGTGATTCGGGTTATCATTGTTTGGCATGGTTGATGGTACCATTGGCACATCCTGCAAATCCGAGGGAAATGAGATTCAACCGAAAAATGAAACAAATCAGGAGCACCGTAGAAAGATGCATAGGAGTTGTAAAGGGAAGATTTAGATGTCTGTTAAAAGACAGAACGTTACATTACAAACCGTGGAACGCAGCTATAATTATAATGGCGTGCGCGGTTTTACACAATATTCCTGTACATTATCGTTTGGACCATCCAAATCCTGTTTTTGATGAAATTGATGTACAAGCACTAAATACTCCCGAAAATGCCGGTGCGGACGCAATGTACAGACAACTAGGACAAGCTGCCCGTAATGCATATATTTTACAAAATTTTTGATTGTATTTTATAAAATAAATGTTTTGGGTATTTAAACACATATTTTTATTTTATATATAAATATATTTAAGGAAGAAAAAAAATATTTACAAAGTTTGCCCTTCTAAGGCTCTTTCTATCCTTTCTAATAAATTATTTGTTTACATTCTGTGCACCATCTGTTCAATAACAACATCTATTTTCTTATTTAATTGTGCCACTTCATTTGTTAATTCTTTGATATTTTTATTTATTTCTTGTAACAACCGCTGAAGATCTTTAGCAACTGTTGCTGCAGCACTCATTCGACTTGGCTCTGTTAAAAAAAAGTGTGTTACGATTTTATTAACATAATATATTTAAGGTCAAATGGTTGGTATTGGGTCCTTAGGGTAAAGAGAGACGCCACCTCTCTCTTTACAATAAAACCCGAGGAAATGCCCACAGCTTGTAAAAGTGAACCCAACAAATCCTACTCCCACGTCCTCGCAGGCACATAGCCGCGTGACCCCCGGGCAATGCATTATGCAGCTAACGGGAGAGGGTGAATGGCGAAACTCCGGCGCCACAAAACTGGTACCTGGTGGCTAAGGGAGAAAACCCCTACAGAAAACCTAGGCCCTCCAATGCAAAGGGGGTTGGACGCAGGGCTAACAACTCTACTCCGGAAAAACAAACTGTTACGAAGGATCAAGCAGCCTCGGAAACTTACGGACAGTCATCACGGAAACGACATGGCAATAACAAGGTGCACGAGAAGACATTACGATTAACATCCTGGAATGTCAGGAGTCTATATAGATTAGGAGCATTTACTGAGCTAAAGAATGAATGCAAGAAATACAACTGGGATATAATAGCACTACAAGAGATAAGATGGCTGGGGCAAGGGATGCTCTCAGGCAAGGACTATGTCCTTCTCTATAGCGGCGGGAAAGTAAAACACGAATTTGGAACAGGATTTCTGGTAAAAAACTCGCTAAAGAATATCATCATAGACTTTCAAGCGATTGATGAGAGATTATGCAAACTGAGAATAAGGGGAAAATTTTTCAATGTGAGTGTAATAAATGGGCACGCCCCAACTGAAGAAAAAGATGACTATGATAAAGACGCATTCTACGATATATTGGATAGAACGTACGACCAATGCCCGAATCATGACATAAAAATAGTATGCGGGGACTTCAATGCTAAGATTGGTAAAGACGATAATCTGAAACCCACAATAGGGAATCATAGTCTACACGACGATTTTAATGAAAATGGCGAGAGACTACTTAATTTCGCGACCTCCAAATGTATGGCAATAGCAAGCACACTCTTTCCACACAAAGAGATTCACAAACAAACGTGGACATCCCCTGATGGAACCACAGCAAATCAGATTGACCACCTCCTAATGGATAGACGGCATATCTCATCCATACATGACGTCAGAAGTTATAGAGGACCAAATGTTGAATCCGATCATTACCCGATCGTGGCCATACTTAAACAGAGAATTACTACCCGTATGCCGCAACGCAATCAAGCTACTAAAAACACTTACAACACAAAGGTACTCTCAGACCTAGAGAAGAAGGAGGAATATAAAGACAGGATTGAACAGCTCAGTACAGACATTACGACGGAAACAGCGACGGTGGAAGAAAGATGGAGTATATTAAAACAGCTAATAACCCAAGCAGCCAAAGAAACACTGGGAAGTGCAGAGAAAGATAAAAGGAATGAATGGTTTGATGAAGAGTGTCGAAAGGCGATCAATGTTAAGAACGAAAAAAGGAAAAAATGCCTACAGAGGAAGACCAGAAGCAACGAACTTGAATATAAAGAAGCTAGGAAACAGGCAAAGGATTTAATACGTCGAAAGAAGAAACAAATGTAGTTAGAAGAAATCAAAGTGATCGAGTAATCAAGAAGACACAACGATTCCAGGAAATTCTACAAAAAAGTAGGACAAAACAAGAAAGATTTCAAACCACATGCGCCATACATAAAGAATAGTAAAGGTGAGCTGCTAACAGCCGGTAACGACATAACGGAGCGCTGGAAGGAACATTTTGACTACCTACTGAATAAGGCAAATAGACTAAACCATAGCACAGAATTAGGTGCAATACCGCCGAACGACGAAGAAATCAACGCTCCCACGATACTAGAGGTGGAACGAGTGATAAGCAAACTCCGGAACAACAAAGCACCAGGGATCGATGAAATTCCAGCAGAGTTGCTCAAGAACGGGGGACCAACTGTAACGGCACAGATACACAAACTTATAACTACCATATGGAACGCAGAAGAGATGCCAGAAGAATGGACCCAAGCCTTGATAGTGCCAATCCATAAGAAGGGGGATAAAACGTTATGCTCAAATCACAGAGGCATAACACTGCTAAACACAGCGTATAAAGTTCTGTCAACATTAATCTATGAAAGGCTAATACCATACACGGAAAACAAGATAGGAGACTACCAGTGTGGTTTTAGACCAAACCGGTCTACCACAGATCAAATTTTTGCCGTCAAACAAATAAACGAAAAAACTATAGAATATGGACTAGTTACATGGCATATGTTTATCGATTTTAAGACGGCATATGACAGCATTGACAGACAGGCAGTATATGCATCAATGACTGAACTAAACATACCAAGGAAATTAATAAATATGACAAAACTTACTATGAAGTTAACATCAGGCAGAATCAAGGCAAACAACACACTCTCTAATGAATTTCAAATTAAGCATGGACTAAGACAAGGTGATGCTCTAGCACCTCTTCTATTCAACATTGTCCTTCAAAAAGTCATTAAAGACTCCCAAATAGATCTAAAACCAGGAACCATATTCACCAACAAATCTATAGAAGTACTAGGATATGCGGATGACATTGACATCGTAGGACGAACAAAGAATGACGTGGAACTAGCTTTTATAGCTCTAGAGAGGAGCGCGGCAACAGTTGGATTGGAAGTCAACATAGCAAAGACAAAAATAATGATAGTTTCCAAAGACCGGTCAATAGAGGGAACAATTAAACTAAACAATAAGGAACTGGAAATTGTAGAGTCTTTCACTTACCTAGGGGCTCTAATTAATAACAAAAACGATGAAACCAGGGAAATTACACATAGGATCTCAGCCGGTCTGAAATCCTACTACGCTTTGAGCAATGTAATGAGAAATAAGTTGATATCAAGAACCAGCAAAATCCGCATATATAAGACATTAATACGACCGGTAGTGACATATGGGGGAGAAACATGGGTTTTGAATAAAAATAATCGCAAGAAGCTGGATATTTTTGAAAGGAAAATACTGCGCAAAATATATGGACCCACCTGTGAAGAAGATGGAACATGGCGCATAAAATGGAACCATGAAATATACAATTTGTATGATGACGTACCAATATCATCCTTCATTAAACTTCAACGTCTCAGGTGGTACGGACACATACAAAGAATGGGTGAAAATAGATAGGTATACCGACTGTATAAACGAAATCCATACACTTCAAGACCTAGAGGAAGACCGAAAATAAGATGGAGGGATAATGTTATAGAAGATATGAAAATAACAAAAATCAACTTCACGGACGACAGGAAGAAGTGGAAAAAGATGCTTGATCAGGCCAAGGAATTCTGGAAATTCTGTGGAGCCGAATGAAGAAGAAGAAGAATATATTTAAATACATACTGCGTGGTGTTGAAACTGTGTCTCCTTCATCTAGGTTTTGTGTTTCAGAAAACTGTAATATTAATAAATTCTTATTAATTCATAAATCAATAAAACACTAATTATAACTTACTGGTGATTGAGTGGAACTTCCTGAATCTGAATCAAAAATATCTTTTAAAAGAGAACAATTTGGGTTAAAATTGTTCGGAACGAATTGCAGATGCTAGTATCTTTACAAACTCAAAAGTGTCACGGGATATTTATAGATATTGTTAAAAATCACAGTAATAAATCTAACTACGTCTAAAGAATACATGAACAGAACAAAACTAAGATAATATAACTATGTATAACATACTTATGGACTAAGACAAATTATTATATTTAAATAATTATTATTTTTTTTAAATTTATATATCGGACCAACTACTAAGGTCATATGCCGATATGTCCTTTGTATGATCGCCACGGGCGGGACCCGAACCCACGACCTTATGGTTGCGAGTCAGGCTCTCAACCCGCGCGACCATCACGCGGGACAATAATTAATTAAAATTAAAGAAATGAGGACTGGCTCCATGACGACCAAATTCAAATTCAAAACTAAAAACAGTCACCACCATAAATTTTTAAGAACTAAAACATGTGAAACAAAAATCCCTAGAATGTCACTTCAAATGTATCACGATGTGCGGGTTGCAAACAATTTGCTTACGTCATTATTTATATCACCATCGTGATAGTGACTTGGTGCAGAATAGGTCTCCTGTTACAACTTACAGATTTCTATAAATTTTACAGGCAGGTTTGAATTGGCTATAAGTGAGTTATAGAAAATAATTTATATTATTTGTGTTCCTTTTCTAAAAAAATTGTATTGGAAATAATATGAACAATCAAGATAATTTATTGTTTATTGCTGTTTTGCATCCTACATATGGCAATAGCAGCAAATATACCATTGTTGGAAAACGATATTGAATATAGATAATTTAGAAGATAATATAGGTATGAAATTTATGAACAATATATAAATATACTTATTTTTAATATTATTCATGTTTTATTTAACGATATTAATATTCAAAATAATCTATTTCTTGAAGCAAGGGATGTTAAAAATAATTATATAAGACAAAATTTCAAGTGATACAACAATATATTTAATAAACGAAAATAATACATATTCTATATTTGTAAGCTTAAAAATCACAGCAGTTGAATGAACATAAATTATTTATTATATACTATGATTAAATTGTAAAAAATATATTAGATAAATTATTCCTCCTCATTATAAGTAAAATCTTTGTTTTCGAACTTGTACTTAGCTATTTTAAATTTCAGCTTTTGTCTCGTAAATTTCAATTTTTCTTTCTCAACACATATATAGTTCAAAGAAAATTCCTGAAGTATATTATTAAATTGTGACGAATTTTTCACATTTTTCTCATTCTTATTTAATAATTCTTGTGCAATATCACTGAGAGGAGTTGATTTACTTCGTTTTTTACTCAATTTGATTTGTGGTCCATGAAATTTTCTATTTTTAGGACTATGTTCTTTTTCATTTGGTGTTATTTGTTGTTGTTCCGGTAATTGCTGATCCTGATCCGGCAGCGATAATTGTGAATGTATTTCATTTGAGCAAACTTTCAGCTTGAATTAAATTATCTACAATGCCCATAAACTCTTTATACGAACAGATTACGTTAACTATTCAACACTACCTTTTAAACGATATTTTCTTCATTTATTAGATTTTCTAGCTCTATTTGTTGACTACCAGCAATTATATGCACAGGAATGCCGTCATATTGAGTAACTAAAGGAGATCCAGTAACTACAACTTTTCCCCAAGCATCTAGAGCTCTGTTCTCAAGTTCAGTCATTTCTAGTTATATTAGAGGACCGGAACCTGTTTTTATTCGAGAACTGTTGATTTTTCTATATTTACTTCTCACTGCGTATTTCCAATCAGAAAATCTCTACAATTGGAAAACAAGTTATATATTTATATTATAACAACACAGTGTTTACCTTTTGTCATTCTTCTATAGAAAGTATTACACCGGACCCAATGGATTTTATTTTTTCAGGCAAATCTTCCCATTTGTGTTTTACATAGAAATGAAACAGTTTTTACTTACTTCATAGTAACAATTATGATAATACTCTCAAAGAAAAAGTTCACAACGTACACAACCTCACTAAACAGATATTTTGACATTTCAACATTAAACACTGTTGCCAACAAAAAAGGACCAGCTACATTATTAAAATATATCTATTTCAACATGTTTACCTTTCTACTATATTTATTTTATTTAGTTTTCCACCAATTTAATAAAATTAATTAATATACTTACAATTTATAGCCTTATTGCAAAATTTAATAAATATAAATACAACATAATACCCACAGTTGGCATCACTGTGAATATAAATCTATAAAGAGAAATATATAGAATTCTATAAACACGATTATTATAGATGCATGCACAGAATATCCAAAAGTGTCAGTCTATAACTTTTTTATTTATAGTAGACCTATAATAAAAATTCACAGAATACCACCATTAATCTGATAATGGAGGTTGAAGTCATACGAATGGCATGGTACCACATACGCTATAGTACCATCCGCAATACCTACATTACCGAACGTCGAATTCCACGAAACCGGCGTCGGCTGCTGATTGACCGTGATCGGAGGCCGCTGAACAAAATATGAAGGCTGATGGACCTCCGACCGGAAACAATATGGCGCTCCTCAAACATAGTCGTCAAACCCATAACCATGGAGTAGGAACATGGTTAGCGTCGACACAAAACATGAGCACTTTATTTATACCTGAATGAACACACTTGATTTACAACTGCTCTGAAGTTATGCATGTACACTTTCATATGTTGTGTTGCCATTTTACAAAAACACAAAGATACAAAACAATTAAACTATTACTGCGCCAGTAATCGAAGGATAGTGAATTAAATGACAACAGTTGATATATTCGAATATATTGTGTTTATTAAAATAAGTCTTAACTTACTCACCCTAATGATTCGTAAAAGATTGGCTCACGTCTAAAAGTTAGGCCAAAAATATATATAATTTTAGCGAAGCTCGAATAGACAATTAAATTATTACATAAATTAATCAGATCTTTTTGTTAATCTTACCGGACTACGCAAATTGTAACACGAGCTAGAGCTGGGCGTATAAGTTAATTACTATTCAAAATTTATTAAGAAATATTCACAACATAAAATAAATATAAAAGTTACAAATTTACAAATGTGATAGATATTAAACGAAGCATATTTAATCTGTATTTAAACAACTTGACCGAATATGGCAAACAACAACAACATATGATCTAAAGTTACTACATGGCAAGACTACATCTTGTCAATCCAAAAGCTAAACCACCACTGAATATTTGTTGTTGTTTTCCATGAGATGTGCTGCCAAGGGGTAAGAGGGTGGAATCGTTGACTTGGTTAGCGATAACTGTTCGCATGCATAAGTTTACATAAAAAACACCAGACGCTTCTAAGGGATGAAATACAAAGATCAACAGCTATCTCAGACCAACGCACAGCTAATAATTTACCCAGGTATGTCATCATAATAGCTTACAAGCGCGATAATTCAGAGAAGTCATAAACTCGATAAATAATTATCTAAGAAAATTGAAATTATTGCAAACATATGCACTAATAAATTTGATAACCAAAATTCTGTCAAGTCAATTTTACAAAAAAGATACTTAAAATAATATTTAATTTGTCCGTAATTTTCGAAACTGAGTTGATAGTGGAAAATCTTTATTATAACAAAAACTAATTCTTAATTGTTTCACTTTGTTCAGTTATCAGAGAGCCGAATGCAATAATTTAACGTACTGATTGAGTTTAGTAGCTAATAAAATTTTAAGTATTCTTTAAAAGATGTAAAGTCTAAAAGGTTATGTATGTCTCACAATTTGTTTTCGATTCGATATAATTCATTTTAAAAATACTTAACATTTAAATAAAAGAGGTGCAACTGGATATTATTGTGTACATAAATTAACACAATATTTATTTATTACATGTATTTGGATTATTTACTTACCTTATGGGGTAGGTGGCTCAGTGGTATCGAGTCGGTCTGTGGATCTAGTGAACCCTGGTTCGATCGCCATAGCCGGAAAACAATTTTCACCAATTTAAAACTACCCCTGTTGCTCCCCTCCACCCCAACTAATATCTTTGGAGGCCTTGATTTGACGGCTTCACTGGTAAAAATATATCACTTACCGAGATCTGCTTAGGCAGAGTGCCACATCCAATAATGGGTAAAAGGCGTGATGATATATTTCTATTTTATTTATTTTATTTAAATATAAAAAACAATATCATTGTAAGGGAGGTGGCAAGAGTTACGCAGATGTCGCCCATCTCATAAAAGACATAACATGCAAAAATTCACAATATTGTTTTAATAAACGACTATTGGTTTATGAAAAAAAACTTGGCGATCCATACCTCCACTAACTTATAAACAAGCTTACTGTAAATAATAATGGATATATCATCATGCCTTTTACCCGTTACTGGATATTACCTAACTAATTACCGATTATAAGCAGATATATTGTTTGTTCTCGATGCTGTCACAAACCCTGAATCTATATATTTCAAAATATAACTGTCTCAAATAATCAATATGACAGCCATTTACTTTTATAATGAACTTATATGGGCATCAATGATATTTGTTAATTATTTAATAATAGTATAACTTGTGCATCAATAGATGGCGCAGAATCAAACATTGATATATCAGATATTATTTAAATTCTAAGTTATCCATATATCAACGATAAAGTTCTTATTTATTATAATTGTGTCTTTACTTTGAACTGACGAGACTAGGAGGAAGCGAAGGCTATTTCAGATAGCTCGACGCGACCAACTAGAGTCCTTAAGACGAGGCATGCGGAGTACAGGGACAGTGTCGGGACATATAGACGGAAGATGAATGCGGAGAAGGATAAGCACTGGCAGGACATTGTACAGGAGCATGGGAACGCCGACCCTTGGGGTGCGGTTTACCGCATTTGCAGGAGGACAAGATTAAACGTGGACATACCGAGACTGAAAGAAGGAGACAGAGTTGCGGAAACGTGGAACGACAGTGCGGACATACTTCTGCGGGTATTCTTTCAGGGGACGGAGCGGAGATGCACATAGAACAAGTTAGGAACCGAGACAAGGAATTTAGCTGGGATGAGATTGAGGCTGCAATCAGAGAAATGGCAGTAGGCAAAGCACCTGGCTTTGATGGGTTAGAAATAGTAATGTTGAGACCGGTTTGGGCTAGCTTGGGGGGTTACGTGAAGGCCCTGTTCGATGCGTGCCTGAGGAAGGACTGCTTCCCCACGTTGTGGAAGCGGGGACGCGTGTTGGTGCTGCTGAAGTCGGACGATAGGTTGCGGGATGAGCCTGGCTCATACCGCTCGATAAAACTGCTGAGCGTGCTCGGTAAGGTGCTCGAGCGGATGCTTTCCGGAACCTCTGCATGGATACCCTGTTGTGGCGCCTCGCTGGAGGAAGTGGCAAGTTCGTGGCCTATGCAGATGACTTGCTCTTCCTTGTGGAGGGTGGAAGCCGGCTCGAGCTGGAGCGTGATGCCTCCCGCTGTCTGGAGCTCGTTTGCAAGTGGGGGCAGTGGGCAGGGGTTGCGGTTTCGGTCTCGAAGTCGATGACCATGCTCCTGAAGGGCAGGTTGTCTACAAATAGGCCACCTGTAGTCAGGACTGCCGGGGTTAGTTTGTGCCATGTGTCAAGGGATAGGTATTTAGGGGCAAAAGTACGGGAGAGGATGAACTTCAGGCTTCACCTGGAGGGAACGCATGCTAAATTCGGTCGAATCGTGGGGATGATTCGGCGAGTATTGCGTAAGGAGTGCGGACTGGGCCGGCGAGCATGCAGAATCATCCTCAAGGGGTAGTTACAAGCGTGCGTGTTGTATGGGACGAGTGTATGGCACGAAGTTCTTCAGTTCCAGTACGGGAGGGATCTGATGAACAAGTGCGAGCGAGTAGCATTATATGCATGCGTTAGGGTTTGTAGATCTGTTTCGACCGAAGCGATGCAAGGGTGAAATTTCCTTGTGGCTGGAGCCGAAACGTAGAGCGGGGTACTATAAGTACAAACGGGGTGAGAGAATGGGAAACCATGACCTGATCACAGATGGGGATGTTGTTGGTCTCTCCCCTGGACAGGTCAAGACATTGTTGGGGAATCGAGCGACTAAAGTAAGGCAAGACAGGTGGGATCGATAAGGGTAGGATGACCTACTCCTTCATCTCGGACGTAACCTTTGCCGCAAGAACGAAGTGGTTCGACCTCAGTCTCAGACTGAACTTTCTGCAGACTGGACATCGTAGTATGAATGGTTTCTTACATCCGATAGGTTGAGCAGAAGATGATGCATGCGCATGCGCCGGAGGTCAGGAGACCTGGGAGCATGTCTTGGGCGAGTGCGCGCTTCACACGGACATTCAGGATCTGCATGTTTTGGGCGTAGTTAGAAAAAGGAGAGGGCTCCACGTCGCGGGAATGTTGGGCAGCGAGGTGAGCTACAGGGAGGGAGCGGCTTTCGCGCGCGAAGCCTTTGGGCGGCGGGCAGCGGCGACGGATATACGCGGGTTGGGAATGGGTGTGAATGACAATGAATGAAGGAGTGGTGCTAATGCACAAGACTAGGACGCAGGTGGAGGGCGCGGTGTGGGTTTGTGGCAATCTCGGGCATGGCAACCCCGCGCCTTCCGAGCCACGGACGAGAGGATGACTAGTCAGCCCGCTCTTGGGAGAGTTGGCGCCTTCCACGTACTCGTAGCTGACGCAGGGGCAGTGTTTACGCTGTTGGGGAGTTGCAACCCCACGTCCCCAGCTACGCAGGGAGCAGTGAGACACCACTGTCAGGCGCTGTGTGCGGCTGATGGTGGTGTCGAGCTGTTTGAGATGCGGCGGTCTCGCGTTCCTGAGCTACGCAGGAGGAGGGACACTTGGGGAGGGGACACGCTCTATGCGGACTCGACCTATGGAGAACTGTGGGTGTTGCAACCCCACGTCTCCAGCTACGTAGGGAGCAGTGAGACATCACTGTCGTAAGGCGCAGTCGGGTGTCGTTTCATCCCTGTGGGCGGCATCAGGCTGTTGGTATGATGGCCGTACGTCCCCTAGCCACGAAGGGGATGAGGAACTCCTATCGCTTGCGGTAGAGAGGAATCTCATCGGGTCTAGCGCACCCGCGTTCCCAAGCTGATAGTCCGGAGAGGAGAAGGTGCAAAACCTGCCGGCACCCGACCAGAGGTTATCTGGTAGCACGGGGATTGATTCCAGTCGTGGAGGGAAGTAATCGCCCCCGGATCATTCATGGGTTTGGAAACCAAGGTGCGGGTAGTCAGTAGCGGATAGAGCCGCAAGGCAGGTGCCGCTACGTTAAAATATAAGACACACTCATTCCTTGAGGGTGGGGTGATTATTAGGTTTCTTTAAATTATATTTTCTAACAAGAAATTAAATATTTTCATTTTTTAATCTCGGGCTGCTGAAATTGTACACGATATCATTCGAAAACGATTTTATTGATGTTTTTATTGGATTTTGGTCGTACAGTCTGTGCAAAATGAACAGGTGTATAATAATGTTACTACTAAAAGCCTATTCCTACATTAGTAGGTGCCAATATAAATTTAATGTTGCTTTTACCTTTGTAAATAATGATATGTAAAACAAAAACATGTTTTCATAATCAAAATAAATTACGTTGCTAATGCTTCTAGTTGGTTAATTGGTTCAAATTTTTGCCGGTGCTTGCGTAGTTGAGCAGGTAAGTTCAGCCTTTGACAGCCTTCTTGTTAATTTTTTACGTAGAACACAAATCTTGCAAAAAAATATTACAGGGTGAAGGTCGTATTTTCCGTTTTGTCCCGAATAAATTCTGATAATATTCGCATATTATTAGCTGAACTTCGATCTCAGGTGAGAGGAGTTTAAATTAATGTAATATTTGTTATTGTTTTGGTAATTATATATTCCTGGATTCTATTAATAGTTCGATTTCCAATTTTGTTATAAAATCTCATGGCGAATTTTTTCATTACTTTATTGTAGATTAATTGAAGTTCGATCATTTTACACATTTGAATAATAAATTGTTTGAGTTTACACATTTTTAAAACTTTTTCATATTTTGCAATTATTGTAATTTGCTTAGCGGCCAAAAGCCAAAAATATATTTGATGTTCGTGTTGGCAGCCATTTTATCAGAATTTTTAATTGTTTTTGTTTTATTTTCCTAATTATCTATATATTTAGTAATAATTATATATTAGTGTTTAGTGAGGATTTGAGTAACGTTGGTAACTATTTCCAAGGACTACGTTTTTATATTGATAAGGTTAGTAAATCTTTTGTTTTTAATGCATACAAATGGTTTTATTTCGTAATTAAATTTTTTGTTATATTATAAATAGTTATTAAATTACATATTTTATTATATTATAATTCAATAGAACAATGTAGGCTAAAAAATGAACTGGTATTTCAGCATTAAAAAATTATATTATTATTATCTACTTACAAAATCAATACGAATTACCCGAACTGATTTAAATTTTAGTATGATATTATAAAAAACCTTTTGGGTAGTGTAGTTAAAATTTGTCTATGTTTGACCAAAAAGTATAAGACCTGCGAAACGAAATAAATAATTTAGAGAAACATTTTTAATTATAGAAGTGCAACATTACTCATATTCTAGTAAAAATATGTACCAAATATTTCTCATTTTAAGATTTATCGTACGTAACATATTATAGAATTATTGTAATATTTAAAGGAAAATTCGTAGAACTTTCATCCGCTTAAAATAAATTGATAAAATTTTTCATTTATTTAATATTGAACTAAATAACAGATATTTTACGACTTTTACATACTATGCAATGGTGTTTGATGTAGTCAATGGTAATATTTTATATTTTCATATTTTAACGAAATATATCTTTCGGTGTTTGTATCTGACACTAGGCATCCGCAGTTCAATTTGTTCAATTTGGATTTTTTTCCAGAAATCATACATCTTGGTCGTCGTAGAAGCATCAACAGATCCTACAGAATGGAATCTGAAAATATTAGCGAATTTAAACATCGATCTTAGGATTGGATATTATACTAATAATATATAGCTTAGTGATTTTTTGGAGTCTACAATTTTTGTGGGTTCCAAATTATTTTATAGGATTTTAATTTTTGTTTAAAATCTCATCTACTTTGACTGTTTTTAATTTCTTTTGGCATTTTATTTCATAATTACATGTAAATTGAAGTTCTCTCATTAGTATCTGGATTTTCATAATAATTACGGAGCAGATATAATTAATTGTATATATTTATTAATCGTACACATAATTGCATATTTTCGAATATTATTATTGACTTTATTTGAAGATAAATTTTTTATTAAAGATAGCACCAACATTTGAACCTGTGGTCTTTAGAAGTCTGGTCAAACGTTCTAACCAACTAGAAATAATTGAACAAGAACAGATATTTTCATGGATAGTAATTTATTTACAATGAATTGGGCATTTTTTTGTAAATGGCAAAGTATTATTTTTATGATTCTACTTCAAAGTTACTTTTTATTTGCAACCATAATAAAATGCAGGTACTACTATTTTATACAAAACATTATTTTATCTATGGAAACTCAAATTCATTTCCGCAAAAAATTAGTAAAATATTATTCTCTAAAATTTATATTTTAACATAATTGTTTAAAATTTCATTTAAACAGTATTAAAAAATATAACACTCAGTTTAAAACTTTCATAAAATTTTCAGTAAATTATTATTTTAGGAGTTAATAATTTTATTCTATACTATATATAGGCTTTACTTTATTTAAATAAATAACAATAATAATATTGAATGTCGAAATAAAATATAAATATATGATATGGAAGATGTGTACACTTTTAAGTTTGAAAGAAGAATGAAAATAAATAAATAGTTGACAGAAAAGTAAACATAAACAATAGAGTAATATTTAGAAGTTACTTGGAGACGAAATAATGTAACGTCGCCAAACTACTTGATAGCGACGCTACATTACTCCCCCCTCAAGAAAAGAAAAGAGAGGAAAAAGAAAGGACAATAAAGATGTTGTGCTCAACAACTAAAATGTTAAATTTAATGTGTGAAAGATAAGAATGACGAGATAGTGCACAATACATTGGATAAATATCATCCAGAAACGAAGAAACCAAAAGAATGATAATTTCAACGGAAAAAGTTAAGTAAAAATTGATGAAAGGGGTTATTGAGAAGGGATGAAATTATCAAGAATTAATTAAAACATTACTGAAAGAATTTAAGAAGTATTAGTAGCACTAGATTGGCTTTAAACTAAATGTCACACAACACAACATTGATATTGATGAAAATGGAAAGGAAATAGCAAGAAAAAGCACGTAACACATATAGTAATGTAGTGTTTGGTGATGTTCAAAATGTGTAGCAAAAGTAATAATAGTAATAATAAAATTGTCTAATCAAGTAAGTCTGATTAGTTGATTGTGTTAGCGTACGTGTAAGTGAATAAATGAATGTGTTACGTGTTGAAAGAAAAGAAATAGAAAAATAGGTATAGTTACATTAAATACTTAATAAAATAATTTAAATTAAAATGTTAATTTTCTTGAAAGATGGGTAGACTGGCAGAGTTGGAAAGGCTGGTAGAATTGGGAAGACTGGTAGAATTGGAAAGACTGGTAGAATTGGGAAGACTGGTAGAAGTGGGAAGACTGGTAGAAGTGGGTAGACTTGAAGAAAATCAGGAAACGTAGGGCACTTTGTTAAGCACTATGACATTCGCGGCACTGAATTATGATTATTTTTTTCTTTTTGTCGGGGGTCACCAATGTAAAGCATTTAATTTAGATGTATAAATAAGGCTTTACTTTATTTAAATAAATAACAATAATACTATTGAATGTAGAAATAAAATATAAATATATGATATGGAAGATGTGTACACTTTTAAGTTTGAAAGAAGAATGAAAATAAATAAATAGTTGACAGAAAAGTAAATATAAACAATAGAGTAATAATTAGAAGTTACTTGGAGACGAAATAATGTATCGTCGCCAAACTACTTGATAGCGACGCTACATATATATATATATATATACAGGGTGTTTCACAACTTAGAGCAAAAAATTAAAGGGTATATTCTGTACGACGTGCTGATCAAGAATGAAAAAGAATTTTTTTAAATTCGAAAAATTAAGGGTTGTTAACCTAAAACATTTTTTGTAGTACTGCACTGGATTCGCTTTCCTATTAAACACAAACAATGAAGTAGGTATCAACTACGAAAGAATAATTACACAATTCAATTATTAGCAGTTATTTATAATAGAATTTTATTTAATTAATAACTTTAACATAATCATCCACCCAGTGGCAGTGGAACCGAAAAATTTTGGACTGGGAAACATGGAAAATAGTTTTGCGATTTAAAAAAAAAATCTTTTTGTTTCATGATCAGCATGTCGTACAGAATATACCCTTTAATTTTTTGCTCTAAGTTTGAAACACCCTGTATACATATATATATATATATATATATATATATATATATATATATATATATATATATATATATATATATATATATATATATATATATATATATATATATACGAGCCCT
Organism: Pterostichus niger; assembly: GCA_947425015.1. Classification (NCBI taxonomy): domain Eukaryota; kingdom Metazoa; phylum Arthropoda; class Insecta; order Coleoptera; family Carabidae; genus Pterostichus; species Pterostichus niger. The sequence continues at coordinate 21,257,948 of OX380343.1, read as the reverse complement.
AACCACTAATATTTGGTACGGCTGTATTTTTTAAGTATATTAAACATTGATGCAATTTTAAAATTATTTCGAATAAAATTATGTAATTATATTTGTACTGTTTTATTAAGCTTTTATAATATCTACATCAACACAAAAACATAATAACCAAAAATTAAAATTAAAGGATTTAGTCTATTTTTCATAAGAGAACATTTTTAAGTTTGAAAATAATTGACCATAAATAATTGGTACGGCTAATTAAAACTTATATTAATATTGCGTAACGTCGCCTTTTGCTTTTATAATTGCTTCAACTCGTTTTCACATTGTGTTTATAAGTTCCTGGCACTCATCTTTTGTAATTGAATTTCAAACTGTAGTTTTTTGTCTCAAACCTTAAACAGTTCTTTGAGGCTCATTTCTTAAACGACGTTTCATTACTGCTCACAAGGATTCTATAGGATTGAGGTCTGGACTGGAGGATGGCCAGCCCAAGACATTTATCCCCTTACTTTCCAACCAATTCTTAGTACCTTTGGCGGTATGACATAAAGCACCATCGTGTTGAAATATACATTCTTCATAGGAAATTAATTGAGTTACAGACCGAATGAAATTTCCCTCCAAAATGTTAACATATTTCTAAGCATTTACAAAGCCATCAATAAAGTGCAAATTGCCCACATCTTTGGAGGACATGCAACCCCATACCATGATACTAGCTGGAAATTTGACGGTACGCTTTAAACAGACTCTATGGTATACTTCTTTTTTTGACCGTATTACTCTTTTTCTAGAGTCACTAACGCAAACATCAAATTTAGATTCATCACTGAATATAATGGAATCCCACTGCCTCTGTACCCAAAGTCGTCTTTCTTTTGCCCATAATGAATGTTTTCTCTTTTATATACTGGTCAATAATGGTTTTTCTTTGGTCTGGAAGATTTAAGTATAAGTTTACGTTTTTCTTACTTTAAAAATCTTACCTTATAGAATCCATATTTTAGTTTATGAATATTTTTCGGGTCCATTCGCGTCCCACGGACTTTCCAATTTTTGCTGACCATTTTTCGGATAAATTACGAACGGTACTTCGTCTATTTGACTTGACAATGGAAGTCAACGCTCGCAAATCTCACTCGGTAATTTTTGAAATTCTACCACTTTTGTTCTTAAATGTTGAAATAGATCCAGAAATTTTATATTTGTAACTATGTTTATAGTTGTAGATTTAGGAAAATTCAATTCCTTCGAAATTTCACCATAACTTTTACCAGATTCATTTGTTTCAATAATTAATCTTCGAATATCTTCAGATATAGGCTTTCCGCGTGCCATGTGACATTAATGACAGTTTATTGAAAACAAAAGGAAATATTAATGACAATTGATTCAAAACAAAGCCAAAACCTACTCGAATATTCGTTAAATATAAAATAAATAGTATAGAGGGCAATAGGAGGATGATTAATATAAGTTTAAATAGCCGTACCAATTATTTGTGGCCAATTTTCTTCATAACTTAAAAATACTATCTTACGAGTAATAGAATATAGCCTTTAATTTTCATTTTTTGTTATTATGTTTTATGTTGATGTAGATATTATAATAATAACTATAAAATATTACAAATATAATTACATATTTTATTCCAAATAAATTTTAAAATGCTTCAAAAATCAATATATTTAAAAAACACAGCCGTACCAAATATTAGTGGTTATAAATATATATATATATTACTACTTTTTTTTGTTATATAGAAAATTCAATGGTAAAATTTTCATTACACCATAAAATTTTCCCTATTAATTTTAGAGGAAAAGTTTAAACATAAGAGTTATTAAGAATTAAAAACTGCCCTTATTTATTGATATACGACGATCTTGTCACGAGATACAGGTAAATTATAATTTCCATCTTTAAGCTGTTTACAGAGTGCCATGAAAAATAAAACAAATAATAGTATTGATCAGTATACTTTGAGTTTGACAGTTTGTGTTCTTTTAATTGTTACTTTTTACATTTTAGCTTTCCTAATACAATAATAGGTATGTTTTTTAATTAAAAACAGTTCAGTTATTCATTTGGTCTGGGTGATACGCGGCATAAGGTTTGTTCACAATTGAGTGTATCTATTAGAGATGAAAAACTATCGGTAATTTCAACTATCGATTGTTCGATCAGTAAACTATCGATATATCGATAGTACTATCGATAGTCAATTTAATTACTAAACGATAGTTTTTGTTACTAAACGATAGTTTTAATTACTAAACGATAGTTTTAATTACTAAACGATAGTTTTAATTACTAAACGATAGTTACTAAACGATAGTTACTAAACGATAGTTACTAAACAATAGTTACTAAACGATAGTTACTAAACAATAGTTACTAAACGATAGTTACTAAACGATAGTTACTAAACGTTAAACCGCCACGTCTAAAACAGCATGACACCACGAGCAGTCGCACACAGCGCCTGACAGTGATGTCTTACTGTTCACTTCGTAGCTGGAGACGTGGGGTTGCCATACCCTGAGTTCTACTTAATTTTTCGAATTTAAAAAAAATCTTTTTGTGTCATGACCAGCACGTCGTACAGAATATACCCTTTAATTTACAATATTTAAAATTTAAACCAATAAAACGTACTTAGCAACTGTTATTTTCTATTTTTATTTAGTGTCATCGTCCAGTGGTGTTAGATAATAATTTTAACAGGCATTAAAAATTTATAGAGTCATGGGCATATTCTGTAACATATCTAGTAATTTTTAAGGATCTGCCAAAAATATAACCAAGAAAAATAATTGTGCCAATTGGTTTTTAAATTTTTTATTCTTTGGTTAAATATAAAATACACCCATATGAAATTTAAAAGGGAAATCTACATTCGACTGCACTGCATTGATATAGTTTTTAATTCGAGAGTGTTGACATGTATTAAAAATAGCGTTTTTAACTATTTTTCATGGCAACAAGTTACTTAAAATATGTGTTTTTAAATGTATAAGATAATAATTCACTTTGAATTAAAACCAATTTATTTTGAACTTCCATTATCTTTATTAGTGAAAATACTTTGAACATTTATTACACAACGTTTCGATAGCGCAAAAAATCTGCTATCTGCAAAATATATTGGTTTTAATTACTAAAAATATACTCAGCATATGAATATATAATTATTGTTCAACATTTTCTGACTTTATATTATAATAAAGATGTTGAAATTATGAAATTTATATATTTATCCATGACCTAAATATAATGTAACTGAAATTTAATATATTACTTAAAATTTAGAAAAAATATATAATTAAAAAAGAAAAATATTTATTAGCGATTATACAAGTGTTTTGTAAGAAAAAATATTTTTTTCATTACAGTTTATTTCATATTCTTAAGTTTTCTTTTAATTGAATAATTGTTTTTATTAACACTCAAGGTACTACTTTAAACCCTGACCTTGATAAGTGATTTTAAGCTCACTTCGTAAATTCTGTATCAATAGGTAGTGCTAATTCCAATCAAGAGAGTAAGAGGTGATTCTTTCTCCAAAGCCTCATCTATGATGTCTAATTTAAATAATTTTAAATTATACATTTTTATGATAGATTGCAGTAAAAGAAAATCCATTTTTGTAAGAGTGTTGGTGGTAATGAAAAGAACAGTTTTTTTTTGTTATTGTCAATTATTATAATTTTAATACAGAATAAATCTGAAATTAAGTGCTCAAATATATCTCCAACTTTGGCATGGATGGAACACCGAGCCATATTTTCTTTGATTATTAATAACTCTTTGAATTGTGTGTCTTCAAGGAATTAGCCTGTGAGGGTACGAACCCGCAAATAAATCTTTCACTTGTCTTAAACTATTGCCACTATAATTCATTTAAATTAAATAAATAACAACAGGCAATAAATTTATGAAGCAAGGAATATTTTTCTGCTGACAGATAAAACGTGAATAATTTTTTGTTTATTTTGTTTCATAACCCAGCAAGGCTATTCCTATTTTAAAGGTATTTTACACTAATAATGACAATAAAATATTAAATAAAATTATAAAAGTTCCAAATTTTAGTCAATTTGTTTTACCCTATATAGATAATATTAAGGAGATGGAAAAAAATACAAATAGAAAATTACATAATACGTACAATTACATTTAAAAAATTAATTAACAAGATACCAAGAATGTTGTAATTTTATCACAGGCATATCCATTCAGTAAATCATTTATTATCAAAATATCTATTAGAATAGGTAGCGTGGGAGAAAAGTGCATTATTGCCTCCCGTGGGTGATGTTTAATGCCCGAAGTATAGTTGAGGACAGTAATCACACATGGTATGAAATGACACTTTATTCCACAGGTATACATATGTTTTTTCTGCGGCCATTCTTTCATGTCATTTAAATATATTTTTTTACGATATATGTATAAATAAATATCCAAGACTAAACAGTTGCTGTGAAACAACCACAAATAAGAGAGGAAAACAGTAACTTTCCTCCCGTTGAAAAAAAATGCCTACTTTCGACAAGTAGATGAGAAATTTTAAGAACCGCTGAACTAAATTATATTACTTGCAATTTGAATGTATAATCTTTATACTTTATCAAGCTAAATATGGTGAAACAAATCTCAGTTGTTTTATTTTTTATTTCCAGGATATAAGTGTCCTGGTTTAAAGTGATTAGCATTAAAAGTTATTGGCATGTTTGGATGTACATATATATATATATATATCAGCTACTATTTTCGCAAATTAAAAATAATAAAAGTTAAATAAGATCCATGTTAAACGATAAAAACGTAGGGTTTACAATATATACATATATATATATATATATATATATATATATATATATACACTTTGATTCACGATACATGTGACTGACGTGTCTATTTCGGCTCTTCACTTTATCGTTATTTTAGCTGGTATTTCTTTTAGGTTTACATTTATTTTTGGTATCAGTGCATTCCGTTTTATCTAATTCGCACACAGGTGGTTGTGTTTTTGTTATCTACTATAAGAGGGGTGAGTTATCTTCATTTTACTTCTCATCTAGTGATTTTTTATTAACTCTTATTGTTTTGTGGGTCATAGCGTTGCTCACTATTGCTTGTGCGTTCTTTGCTAATTAAATTATTAAATTAATGAAACTATCAAACATCTACCAACTGCAGATTTATCGATTCGTTTTACTGGATGTTTTAGTTTTATATCTTACACAGGGTGTTGTTGGCTTTTGTTTTGATTTTTTTTTGTTTTATTGATTTCTTAAATGGATATCTGTAACTGTTGCAAAAAAACAACTCAACCTCATAGATTAATAATTTGTTCTATATGTAAAACTGGTTTCAATATAGAGTGTGTTGATATATCTGCTCCTGAAGCACATAGAATTCAAAGCTCAAAATCTGGTCTGAAGTGGAACTGTATTAACTGCATTAATATCGGTAATGACTTAGACAGCCTAAAAGCTGTAATAATTAAGTTGCAAAATGACATTACAGAATTAAAAAACTCTCATGCAGTCAATAATAGCAGCACACACTCTCTGTCACTTCTATCAACTGAAACTATTATTCAGGAAATCTCCGATCGCGCAAAGCGCTCATGTAATATTCTTATTTTTGGATCTGTGGAGATTAATTCCGTGTCTAAACAAGAGCAGTTAGATGCTGATACAATCCTAGTCAATAACTTACTATCTGAATCAGGTGTTACTTCTCCAGTAATAAAAGTAAGTCGTCTGGGTCGGTTTGATGCTACATCAGCTCGCTCTCGACCAATTAAAATTCAATTATCCTGTCGTGATGTTGTTAATAATTTTTTTTTTAAATTTATATAAATTAAAATCCAACGTCTCTATGACTAGCTTGTCCGTTTCACGTGATCGGACTAAAATGCAGATTGAACTTTATAAGTCTGTAAAACAGGAATTAATAAATCGCAAAGATAATGGAGAAACAAATATTATTCTTAAGTATGTTAATGGTATCCCTAAAATAGTTTCGGAAAACTAAACTTGCCCAACAGTTGTCCTGTCTTTTTACGTTGTTATTACCAAAACACCAGGGGTCTCAATTCAAAATCTCACTTATTTTATACTAACTGTTGTACTGTGTCTTTCGATGTTATTTTGTTAACAGAAACTTGGTTAAGCAATTCTCTTAACACTTCTGAGCTATTTCCCTTAAATTATGAAATCATTCGCTGTGACAGAAATTTTTCCCTTGTTGGACGGTCTAGGGGTGGTGGTGTCTTAATCGCGTTAGCAAATCATATTAAATATAGTTTATTTGATACCACTAGTTTACGGATTATTAACCCATTAATTGATATTGTTGCATGCAAATGTAATTTTGACAAATCATCACTAGTAATTTGTGCAATTTATTTTCCTCCAGATATTAGCGTCAATGATTTTGAAATATATATGGATGCACTTGAACTTCTTTTTATAAATGAAATCATTCTCTTTGCAGGGGACTTTAACCTCCCTAATCTCTACAATATGACATTAAATTGTATGAAATCTTGGACCTTCCGGAACGTCTGCAATATACTGGATCTTAAACAGTATAATCATATAGACAACATTAATCACAATAAATTAGATCTTGTTTTATCCAATTTAGCAACTAAATTAATTGTTGAAAAATGTGACTTTCCCCTTGTTTCTGAGGACGCTTATCATCCTGCGTTATTACTTAATCTTGAAGTATTATCTTCGCCTAAACCGATTAAATTCCCATCTTCTAATAATATTTTTTATAATTTTCGTAAAGCTAACTTTAATCAATTGTATGATGATATTTATTCATTGGACTGGTCTTGTCTCAATGAGTACCATAATGTTGATAATGCTCTAGATAAATTTTATAATATTCTATATGAAGTATTAGACAAGTCTGTACCCAAACATAAACATATCAAATCCAACTACCCACCATGGTTCACAAGGGAAATAAAATACAATCTTAAAACGAAAGAATATCTTAGAAAAAAATGGGTTAAGACTAAATCATTAATTTATTTGGATGAATTTAAAAGATTAAGATCTTTAATCAAATTGCAAATTGATGCGGCATACAATATTTATATGCGTAATGTAGAAGTAAATATTAAGAATAATCGTTCCGAATTATGGAAATATGTTCATTCAAAACAAAATTCTTCACGAATTCCAGGTAAAATAAATGATGACGTTTCTGAATACGACACACCGCAAGATATTGTCAATGCATTTGCTAGATTCTTTTGTGGTTTTTTTACAGGTAGTACATCGCACAGCATTCCAGACGTTAGTACTAATTGTTCTCCTTTTTCTATTCAATCTATTAGTGTTGATGATTTACTTCCTCTAATGGCATCTTTCTCTAGCAAATCTTCAGCTGGTGAAGATCAAATTCCAAGCTTCTTGGTTAAAGATTTTCGCTATACCTTTGCTAATCCCTTATCTCTCATTATCAATCTTGCAATTAAAACTTGTTCTTTTCCTAAACGTTGGAAGAAAACACGTATTACTCCTGTTTTTAAAAAAGGTGATAAACATTGTATAAAGAACTATCGTCCCATATCAATAGTGAACAATTTTGCCAAGCTTTTTGAGATGGTCATTTATAATACACTGTATAGTAACACATTTTCTTTAATTTCACCTGATCAACATGGTTTTATGAAGGGTCGATCGACTACAACCAACCTTGCATCCTTCACCCAATTTACTTCGGAAATTTTAGATGTGCGTGGGCAAATTGATACAATCTATACTGATTTTTCCCGTGCTTTTGATTCTATAGATCATGTTAAACTTCTCACAAAAGTTAGTGCCTTTGGTGCAGCTCCTTCCGTAATACAACTTCTTAGCTCTTATCTCAATAATCGTACCTGTTATGTGTATTACAATGGCTTCAGTTCATTCAAATTTACAGCTTCGTCCGGTGTTCCGCAGGGATCGAACCTAGGACCTTTATTATTTAATTTGTTTCTAAATGAACTACTTCAAACATTTTCTTGTCCGGTAGTGGCTTATGCAGATGATCTTAAATTATATCTTAATATATCTACACTTGATGATGCTTTGATTTTGCAACAGAATATTGACATCCTAGTACATTGGTGTGTCAATAATAAACTTCAAATAAACATAGACAAGTGTTGTGTAATATCCTATTGTCGTCGCTTAACTCCATTCCAATACCCGTATCTCATGTGTGAAGTGTCACTGGTACGTATGAAATCAGTTAAAGATCTTGGAATCACCTTTACGTACAATTTCAGTTTCTCTGAACAGTTAAATAACGTTTGTTCCTCTGCAAGTAAGACCTTGGGTTTCTTAATAAGGATATCGCGAACGTTTCTTGATATATCACTACTTAAATCATTGTATTTTGCATACGTAGTTAGTAAATTGGAATATGTCAGCATTGTTTGGTTCCCTCTTTATGCTTATCAAAGTTTAGCCATTGAACGCATCCACAGAAAATTTCTCAAATTTCTTTCTTTTAAAATAGATAATATTTATCCCGTCAGAGGTATTGATCAAGATTCTCTCCTCCTACGTCATTCCATGCAGTCATTAACTCACAGAAGAGAAAAGTATAGTGCTATATTCCTTTGGATGCTTCTTCATAATAAAATAGATGCTCCGCATTTACTATCTTGTATTTCTATATTAGTACCACGATTGAATTCTAGATTCCCAAGAACGTTCCATCTTCCAACACCACATACGGAAGTACTGCAGCGTTCGCCCGTTTACATCATGTGCCGAAACGCTGACATATATTATGATGACATTTTTGCTTAAATGTACTGTATATGTATTTATTTCTAGTTTATCATATATTTCGCTTATTATTGTTTCATAGTATGTATTGTGAAAATCATGTATTATTTTTTGTCCTGTAATTGGTTTACTGTTGGGCAAATAAACTTTATTATTATTATTATTATTATTAATATCAATTCCAAAATATGTAATTTAACTAATCAAATGCGTTGCCAAATGTCTGAGCAAGCTAAGGAATAAATTATGTATCATTAATAATCACGAATATATTTAATATATTATCATTTTGCCAGTCAATAATTTTATTTTCTGCTAGTTCTACAAAACATGTTTTAAATTTCTATTTCTATTATTCCTCTTTTAAACTTTTACAAAATACAGTTTCGAAATTGTGCGACACCTTTAGTAAACATATTATATGGCCATCATAAATATTGTATTTGAGACCCCTTATTTAGAACTAAGTACTGTGATTAAATTTAAATGTGGTATTATTTACAGTTAACTTTTCAATATGAACGAAGGATCCCGATTATTATGAAAAATGTTCAAAAGTAATGGATGATGACGTGTATTCATTAATATTAACGTGATGTGTTTTGTTAACTGAACAAACGCTACATGAATTATTAATTCAATTTATGGCGAGTATTTTCCATGCTTCGTCACAGAATAAAACCTTTTGACTGTAGGTTACATTTGTGGAACCTTGCATGGAATATGTAATTTTGTACGCAATTTTAGGACTTGGTAACCTGGTCCGCATGGATTATATACTTCTAAGGTCCCAAGTGTAGTTATTTTCGTAAACAATTAACTTTTGTAAATACGTTTGGGACTGAAATACGACGTATGAGACAAAAAGTTATTGTATTAGACTAAAAAAGACAACCTTTTAGCTACTATACTATTGCCCTCATGCATATTTATCAACATTCAATATGTCTCGTACAACAGTAATAGCCCTGTTCACGAAACATGTAGATTCGCCTAGTATACGGGTGAACTGGCTATAGGTTATATCTATTAAATGAAACTCAACAGATGACAATACTTGTAATATTATATCATTTATCAAATTCACTGAATTGCGCTAATGCTTATTGTGGCCGTTTCATATGTCATTAAAATTCTTGGTGTCAAATTCATTGAGCGGGCACGTCAACTACTGCCTCTGATGAGATACGTCATAACATAACCTAATAATATTGAACGTACAAATTAAATATCCAATTCCATTAAATGTATTTCGCTTGATCACATAAACTTCAGTTTTTAAATATGTAAAGTTTATTTTTGTATTTAACAGCGAGATCACTTTTTTTTAATTGGATGATGGCTAATTTTTATGCTAGATCTCAGGTTCGAAGAGAACGGGGAAGCAATTAGTCGCTTAACTACTTATCGCTTTTACATATCAGTCGCTACTTCTATTGAAAAAGAAGCCGATCTAGAATTTGATGACAGGATTGAATAGAGTGAAACAATGAAACGCTGATCAGCGCTGATCGCTAAAACACTAACTGACATTAAAGAACGCTAAAATCGTTGAACAATGGTAAATCGCCATTTATTAATACAAATAATATCAAATAACACCATACTAGTGATATTTACGAAATTTACGACGGCATCGCGACGCTGACAGATGTTGACTGACAATAAAACACGCTGAAACCCGATGAGCCATGATAAATGTCCGCTGCCTAACAGCTAATATCGAATAGAACCACGCAAGTAAGATTTAGTATATTTTATCCTGGCATCACGACATCGACCGACGCTGACCGACATTAATACACGTTGAAACCGGCTGATCTATAGTAAATATTGCCTGGCTAATACTAAATATTATCAAATGGAGTCATACAAGTAATATTTAATATATTTTATACCGACATTGCGATGCCGACGGACGCTGACAGACTTTAATACACGTTGAAATCCATTGGTCCATGATAAATATCCGGTGACTAATACTAAATGATATTAAATAAACCCATACAAACAATATTTAGTTTATTTTATCCAAGCAACGTGACACCGACCGTCATTAATATTCGCTGAAACCCGTTGACCCATGGTTACTCGTAATATCCGGTGGCTAATATTAAATACGAGTAATATTAAATAGAGACATACAACAATTTTACGCCGGTACAGCGACGCTGACTAACATTAATACATGCTGAAACTATGGTAAATATCCGCTGATTAATGTTGAATAATATCAAATAGTCATAGCAGTAATATTTAGTTTATTTTATCCCGGCATCGCGGCGCTGACCTACGCCGAGCGATATTGGTATACCCTGAAACCGGCTGATCCGTGATTGATATCCGCTGATCCGTGGTTGATACCCGCTGATTTTTACATCTATTATTGTGGTGAGGTAAGTCACAGTAATATAAATGATGACGCCCGTCTTATTGACTGCATGTACATTTAGTATAAGAGTATTTTTAAATGTAAAATGGACTTTGAAATAAATCACACTTCAAACAAGAGATTTGGAACCTCTTTCTTTAGTGATAAGGGCCATTTCATACATATCTTTAATTAAAAAACTGTGCCCATGTGTATTAAAAATTATAAATTAGCATTTCATTGCGCAAAAATTCCTAATTTATTTTGGACAAGATACTATAAATAAATGGTAATAGTTATTTGTAGTTGTTATTACATACAAAATCCAACTTCGGTTACTTTATATAGGAATAGTCACGAAATTGAAACAAAATTAGAAGTAATTATGACATATACCGGGTGTCTGTTTTAAAAGTGTATATAGGAGATTAACATGGGAAAACAGTTTTTTGCATGCTGTTGCTCGGTGTTCTACCGGACAACAACGATTGAAGTGTCAATCGAAAGATATAATTTTTCTGTATCAAACTATGTAAAATATATTTCAATTTACTAGTAATTTGGTCCCGTAAATTAACTTTTAAGTTTTGTAAATTCACAGATTTATTCAATTTTTAACGAAAATAAATATCGTTACCTATGACTGTTTTGTTTTGATTTCATGCGAGCGATTTATTTGACGTTTCTGACGTTTTGACTTGACAATTTGTAAAAAAAATGATATCTTTCGATTGACACTTCAATCTTTGTTGTCCGGTAGAACACCGAGCAACAGCATGCAAAAAACTGATTTCCCATGTTAATCTCCTATGTACACTTTTAAAACAGACACTCGGTATAACAAAAAAATGTCTTTTGTGATGGTTCTACTTTGTACCAAATACGGAAAACATTATCTTTTCGACACCTAGAATACTATACAATTATTTATAGTTTTGTACAAATTTATGATTATTCCTATAAAGTATCAGGAGTAGAACAACATCGAATCGATATTGACATTGACTTCACTATTGTAACTGTTCAGAAGGCATCTAAGCAACGGACATTTATCATGTCAATGTCTATCCAATAGAGTTCCACCAATTTAAAAAAATTATGTGATGTCAAAAATCTAATCTTATTGCTAAATTATATACAAAACTTAATTCTCTGCAACAATGATTTGAGGAATTGCGCATACTATTCAGCCTAATTTTCGATCGTTTCAACCTGGAAGGTAACCAAACTTCACACTCACCTACAGTTTATACGGTTTGATAATTGTTGTGATTTTTTCCCCAAATTTAAAGAATATTTGGGAGCAGTGCCTTTTGGGTATCTCAGTTTTTTTAAGTGTAGTCCGAATGAAAATAATTTAAAACTTGAGAAATTTTCAAGGATCACAGTGTCACGGATTGCTTTTAATTTCTAGAAAAGTGAGATACATTTTGTAAATTGATTTGGAGATTAGAGGATTGAGCATGTACTCGTATGTTTAGAAGTTTATTGAAACGTTTTTAGACATACTATTCTAATACCGATAATCAACTATATCGGTTACGCATTAAAAATTTAAAATAATAACTTTTGGGGCTTATAGGGGCCAATGTAGTGCGGAGCGAAACAGTATATGGGTAATGGACCTCAAAAATACCAATAACAAAAATATTAAAATTAATATAAAGATTGCGGTACTCTGGTGTTTGCAGTCAGAAAAGACTTACGATTATTAACAGTATGTTCAACATAAACAGAAAAATATGCGTTTAATATGAGAAATTAGTTTCTTTGCAAATCAAAAGTCCTCGACACTCAATTGTAATATTAAACTACATATGACAATATTAGACCAATCTTCACATTTTATTTACTAATTACATCATTTGAATGCCACAAATTAAAGAAATTAATTATTTCGAGACAATCGCACACTAGCTATAATTGTTGATGACAACTACGTGATACAAACAGTAACTGTCACTGTATTATAAATACTAGTAGGCGTTTGTGTCGAAATGCAAAGAAACTAATTTCTCATATTGCATTTTTAATTAATTTCTGTAATTTCTGCCCGTAAAATAAAGTTATCTATATTAAATAAGATGTGTGGATTATGTCTACTATTGCATTATGTTTCTATTTACTTGAAATACACGTAAAACTCGTAATTTGTCGTTTCAAATTCGTTTTGGACATAAGATATTTTCATTTGCTAATGTCTAATGACTTAAAAAATAAAATATTTTTAATGACAATTTTTATCTTTGTAACTTATACTCGTATACGATTAAAATTTGTGTAATTGGGTACATGTGCAGAAGATGAAGTACCTAGACATTTCATATAAATTTCCGTATTTATTTTATTTCTTGTAAAACAAGTAATTGAACTTTATATATAGTCCGCGTGAAATTAGTTACAAACTTGGAATATTTTCAAGGATCAGAGGTTGTATGCATTGCTATTTGCACTTGCAAGGTGAATAACGATGACAGCTTTCACTTTTGACGTGATGAAAAATATTTTATACAAATATTTTAATTTCTAGAAAAGTTACAGAAATTTTGTAAATTAATTTAGGTATTAGAGAATTGAGAAAATATCAAATAAACTACTCTAAACGATGTGAAGTTCATATTGTAACATTTATTACAATTTCGGGTTCGGTAAAGTTATTATTAAATAAAACACGAACAATGAACACACTGACAAAATATTTATTTAAAACAAAAATAATGTAGTATAACTACTAAGACATATATTTATTTACAACGCGTATTTATATTCACATGAAAGTAGTAAGCAATGACTTGCACTGTTCACACTTCAATACAGAATGCCTATTGCCGGCCCAAATTCTTCCTTTTATATTGAAACAAGTCCTTTTACAATATTCCAGAAGTTCTGGAATATTGTAGAAGCATATCACGGGTACATTGTAGAAGTACAATGCTAATGACGCACCGCTAAAACGTGCTCTATCGTCACATATCGATGGTTCCAGACAGAACAGATTCGTACTCGTTACAATATAAATGTTTTAAGACAAAACATCAATTTAACAAAAGTTTTGTAGAGTTTGTAGTAAAGTAAAGCCAAATTTTTCTTCGGTACTAATATACAGTAAAACCAAGATAATTTGGCTAAGGGATTCTAGATAAATGTAAAAAAATTACTTGAATATTGTTATAAATGATATCCGAGCAATATTTAATAGTTATGCAAAATGTACAAAATAGCGCGGATCGAAATGTACAACGTCGGTATTTCACTGAGCGTTGGGCACCCAAAAAATATTGATATATTACATTATCTTAATGAGTAAGAATATTTTTCTATAAAACATTTTTATTTGCCATATCGGTTGAAAAATAATTAAAATTATAATTATATTATTATTTGTGTGGCGAATTTTTCAAATTTCACAATAAATATTGTAAGACGCATTAAAATACATGTAATAAAGTGTGAAGTTACAAATGTGTTGAGCCCCATTGTAGACAAAAATAAAAGTGCAATTTACTATTTACCAACTGACAATATGATTGCTGATATTCTAAATAAAGTGGTAATCAAATGTAAACACAATCGATGTATAGATATGTAAAATTTTATATAAATATGTTTTCATGTTTATAAAAAGCACAAATTGATAGAGGGGGTGTAAAATGTTGATCAATTAGGTGCTCTATATTACCGACGCTAAAAAGTTAGGTAGTTGGCAACATTGGTTGTCACACGCAGTCTTCTTCGTGTAGCCATGATGTGCGATTGTGTCATTGATGTATAAACCTACATGCGCTAGTTATATTGATTAAATACGAGTAAAGTAGTACATCTTTGTGTTATTCCAATAACCTGCTCCAAAAACTCTGACAGGTTATGAGCCCAGAACTTTTAGTTTAATGGTGATATTTTAAAATCGAATTGAAAGACGTAAAACTAAATCATAATGGCTACCGCTGTTAGTTTTTCGAAAATAAAAAAATTAACTGAACAAAATTATGACCTCTGGAAAGAATGACCTGTAGCCATATGTTGATGGAACTGAACAGAAGCCGCAAGAAGCATCGAACAACTGGGTAAAGAAAGACTCTAAGACGCTGGCGTTGATAAATCTAAGTATAACGTGCGGCCAACTTAACCACATAAAGAAAGCTGCAACATCAAATGAAGCTTGGAATGGACTCAATGCTGTGTTCGAATCTAGGGGCTCAGTGAGAAAGGCGGTACTGTACAAACAGCTGCTGAGGATGGAAAAGAAGTCCAACACTATGATAACGCAGTATACAACAGATTTCTCCCACAAGGCAGAGCAACTTGAAGAAGCAGGCATCGTAGTTTCGCAAGGATTATTGTCAATAATGTTGTTAGGATCTTTACCGGTTGAATATGATAATTTATGTGTTGCTATGGAATCCCGCGACGTGATACCACCGCTAGAAATTTTGAAAACAAAGATTTTCGAAGAGGAAGCGAGATAGAATGACCGCATAGATAAAGCGAACAGTGCCGAAAATAAAAATATTGCTTTATTAGTGAAAGATCAATGAAATGCGAAACAATAGAACGCATATGGAAAATGGAAAGTGCTAATTGTAATAAAAAGGGACATATGAGTCTAGATTGTAGACTGAAAAAGAAAAATAGTAAGTCAAATAATGTTAATGACGTATTAACTGTAATCGCTTAAAACACTAAACTAACTAATAAATCGAGAGTTTGGTGCCTTGACATGTGCAAAGACAGACATATTCGACATTGTCAATGAAAACGAAAAATCAAAAGTATATACGGCGGCGAATCATTTTGTGCATTCGTCTGGTGCGGGTAGTGTCAATTTAAATGCAAAATTGAGTTATCAATATAAAAATACTGTCACATTGAAAATTTCATTGTATGTTCCCGAACTGCGAAATAATCTGTTATCTGTTTCTAGCGCAACTAATAACGGTTGTACAGTTACATTAAAAACGAATGGGTCAGTCATCAATCGAAGAGACGGTTCTGTTGTCCTTACAGTAACTAAACGTGACCAGCTCTACATCGTTGACGAGAAAAAAGATCGTACAGCACTTGCAGGAGAAGCAGCTGACGCAAATTTAATGAAGTGGCACCAGAGATACGGACACGTCAACTTCAACGATCTCAAGAAGATGGGAAACGAAGATATGGTCATCGGGATGAAGCTCGCCTTCAACATCAAAAATATAAATTGTGAAGTATGTGCCAAATGCAAAATTCATATGCAACCATTCAGGATATCTACCAACAGCGACAAAGAAATACTTGGTTTAGTCCATTCTGATATTTGTGGTCCAATGCACACGGATTTACTAGGTGGGGCCAAATATTTCGTTACGTTTATTAATTATTGTAGCAGATATATGGAAACAATCATGCTTCGTACATGATTCGACGTCTTGCAAGCTTTTAAAACATATAAGCGCAGAGTAAAAAAACACATTGGTAAGCAAATAAAAACGCTACATATTGACAATGGGAGAGAATATCTTTCAAACGAGTTCAATACTTCTCTGGAGGAAGAAAGAATATCACGGCAGTTGAGTGTTCAATACATACCTCAACAGAATGGAGTGACAGAACGCGCCAACCAAACGCTCGTTGAAATGGCTCGTTGTTTAATGTTACGGGGAAAATCGTTGTGGGCGGAGTCTATCAACACGGCAACATATTTGCGAAACAAATGTGCCACCAGTTGTCTGGAAGGAATCACGCTATTCGAAGCTTGGACGCAGCGGAAACCTTACGTAGGTTTGCTCAGAACAATAGGAAGTCAAGTAATCGCACAGATTTAAGGGTCAACACAAAGGAAAGTTTGAACCGAAAGGGGACGATTACGAGCTGGTAGGCTATTCGGATGAATCAAAGGCTTATGGAAACCCTGAATAAATTCAGTCATCAAGTCTCGTGATGTGAAGTTCATCAAAAATATAACTTTTCTGACATCGTCAAGAGACACATTTTTAATGCCAGAAGTATTTGACGATACACATGTCGAAGAGAATTTCGAAGACGAAGAAACTGATATCGAGGAAGTTTCGGAAGAAGAAGAGAAACCACCTTTAAAACACAGAGGACCAGGTCGACCAAAAACCGTGAAAACTGGTCAACGTGGAACACCATTACAACAATACCATATCAAGAAGAGAGATACACTCTCCGACCCAACATCAGAAGTGATGGAACGAATCGACAAATAAGCAACTAGTCGCCATGAAGAGTGATTACGATACATTAAAAGAAAACGGAACATGGATCCTTGTACCTCGTCCCAAAAACGAGAAGGTTTTAACGAATCGTCGGGTCTTCAAAAAGAATGTCAATCCACAGGGTGATGTCGAAAAATATAAAGCAAGACTGGTCGCGCGAGGACACATTCAAAAGTACGGGATTGATTACGAAGAAGTATTTGCACCAGTGGTCAGGTACGAAAACATCCGCACGTTTTTCGCAGCTTCAGTGAATGAAGACATGCACATACATCAGATGGATGTTATTTCGGCGTATGTTCAAGGTGACTTACATGACAACGTATATATAGAACAACCCGAAATATTCGTCCAACGTGAACATGAAGATAAAGTCAACTCCGATTGAATCAAATACGAAGATAACTAAAGAGATGTGCCCAACAACCGAAGATGAACGAAGTGAGATGAAAAATCGACCACATAGAGAATTAGTTAGAGGGTTGATTTATTTAGCGAATGCAACACTACCAGATATAACTTTTGCCGTGAGTGTACTTAGTCGTTTTTGTGCTGACCCCGGAAAAGATCATTGGCTGATCGCTAAACGTGTGTTAAGATATTTGAAAGCGACGTCTCATTTCGGAATTAGATATATAAAGTACGGAAAGAATTTAAGTGCGTTCACTGATTAAGACTGGGCAGGCGACATTACTGATCGTAAATAATATTCCGGTAATGTATTGATGTTGTCTGGGGGTTGGAAATCAAAGAAGCAAGTATTTGTAAGTTTATCAACTATGGAAGCTGAATATGTAGCATTGTCTGAAATTTCACGCGAAATTATTTATGTAGAACAACTTTTAAAACATATGGGGTTCGAAAAATATGTACAAAGCCCAATCAATGTATATTGTGACAATCAAAGTGTAATTCAATTGTCAAAAAATTCTGTATTTTACAATAGAGGCAAAGATATTGACCTAAGTTTTCATTTCACACGTGAATTAGTAGATACAAATAAAATTGCAATATACTATTTACCAACTAACAATATGATTGCTGATATTCTGACCAAAGCGTTAAACAAACAATAGATGTGTAGATATGTTAAATTTGATGTAAATATGTTTTCATGTTTACAAATATAAATAGCACAAATTGTTAGAGGGGGTGTGAAAGGTTTATAAATTAGGTGCTCTATATTACCGACGTTAAAAAGTTAGCTAGTTGGCAATACTGACTGTCACTCCCAGTGTCTTATGTCGTGCAGCCATGATGTGCAAGTGTGTTTTGTTCAAGGATGTTATATATTTACCTGGATGGCTGACATCTGTGATCTGAGTGAGGCAAGTGGTAGGGGTACGACGCCATTTGCAGTATAGGCAAAAGAGTATATTTGTCATATGCTTACATGTTAATTTACGCTTCATTTACGTGAATTTACAAGTACTTATTTTTCCTGTTATATTATTAAACAATTATAGACATGTTGTTTGTTGCAAATAGCAACATGCCGGTGTCTTTTGCATAGTAAAGAAAATCCCCGGCAGTTTTTTCAGTACGTATATAATATTTTTGCGTTTTTACTATTTTCAAATGTAAATTAATATAACTATTGTCAGCATTCGGAATAACGTGCAGAAAATGTCAGAAGTTAGGACATTTTGAGAAGCAGTGTAAAACAAAAACAGTAAATATAGTAGAAAAAAAGAAGACGACGACAATGAAATACTGTATATTAAAACGCTTCAACACACAGAATCCTCGACAGTAAGTTGGTTCCAAACGTTAAAGCTACCCGAAAATACAGACGTCATTACGCAACAAATATCTAAGAAGGCAAAATTAGAAATTAAAAAATCCAACACAAAAAATTTACAATCCTTATCAAATCACTACACATTGAAGTCCAAGGTGAATAAATTAACCTAAGAGGAGA
Organism: Pterostichus niger; assembly: GCA_947425015.1. Taxonomy (NCBI): domain Eukaryota; kingdom Metazoa; phylum Arthropoda; class Insecta; order Coleoptera; family Carabidae; genus Pterostichus; species Pterostichus niger. The sequence continues at coordinate 21,238,640 of OX380343.1, read as the reverse complement.
AAAAGAAGATATCAAATTTATAATAGTCAAAGAAAACGTTCAAGCAATATTAGGTAAAAAAAACATGCGTTAAACTTTTATAAAATAAGTAAATACCTTAACAAAAGATCTTTGTGAGGGCTTGGGATGCCTGAAAGGTTTTATTTACAATATATAATTAGTAGAAAATCCGAAACTAGTAATACATAGACATCGAAGGATTCCGTACGCGATAAGAGACGAAATGAAGAATGATCTGGATAAAATGACTAAATCAGGGATCATAGAAACGGATACCGAACCAACGCCTGCAGTATCACCATTAGTCGTAGTCAAACAAAGAGACAAACTACGTCTCTGCATTGACCCGTCCGATATTAATAAAAATTTAAAAAGAAGTCACTACCCACTGAACACATTCGAGGAAATCGCAGCTTAGATAAACGGATCCAAATATTTTACATTATTGGATTGTAAGAAAAGCTTTTGGCAAATACCAATTGTTGAGACGCCACTGCTTCCTCAGCCGCTCACCGGTTCATCACCAACACCCAGCGCTATCTGTTGAGCGCCACCACCTAACTTTAGTTTAGTTATTTTTTCTCGCTGTTTAATTATTGTAAATGTGACCATCACTGTATCTCGCTTTCGCTGTGCACCAGTCGCACGTTTTTCTACTAACCTGTACGCCTCTTACGGCTACGTGTTTTTACACAATTTATTGTTAAACGCATCAAGTAATTACGATCAAGTGTTTAGTGCTAATAATAAACATTATTTCAGCTTTCCGCATATGCTTTGCACTGTTATTCCAACTGGGAAAGATTTTGTATTGCTACAATTTTATTTTCTACTGTATCGTAAGTACGCTTTATTTATTTGTATTCTTGCACAGCATCAATTCATCTCGTTTTTTGGCTATAAGTTAATTCAGTTTTGTAATTCTGGTTTATTTAAAGTTATTTATTCATGTTTGCTATTGTACAGTATTTAGATATTTTGGTTATTAAAATAGTTCCTAGTTTGTGTCTGCAAATTTACCTCTTGATTCCCATACTGGCCTCAGATTGTTCAGCCCTTCAGGCACCTTCGTTTGCGTTATTTGTGAATTCAATTACTCCTTTGGCTCTCTTTTATTTAAATTGTTGCAATAGCTCTTTGTTGATTAGACTACGTGACTACAGTTAGCTTTGTCACTTCCTGACGCATTATTTGTGGGCTTGCCCCTATTATCCTGTCTCTCCTTCAGCAAAGAGCTACCATTCTTGTGTTAAGTCTTCCAGAACTGCTCCTGGAAGTGAAGAGCGTCCGTACCTTCTCCTTCCAGTATTGCATCATTCTGCTCTACTTTCTTCCTTTTCTCTCTGCTCTCATTCCGCATTTCTCTCTCTACGCACTCCCCGCGAAACGACCTCTCGTTCGAACACCAATAACGGAAAGAACATCCAGATACTTAACGTTCGCTACGCCTTGGGGTCGGTATAAATTCAAGCGCCTACCAATGGATTAGCATCCGCCCCAGAAATATTTAAACAAATCATGTGCGATATATTCAAGAACATAAAGGCGTAGAATGCTTAATAGATGATATACTTATACATGCTGTAGATCTTGACGAACTGAGAAAAATAACAAAGGCGGTATTCCAAAAAATAAAAGACGCAGAATTGAAACTTAACTCAGACAAATGCAAGTTTGAGAAAACTAACATTCAATTTTTAGGTCACTTATTAACGAATGAAGGAATACTGCCAGATCCAGAAAAAGTTAAAGCAATTACGCTAATAAAAACACCTACAAATGTAATAGAATTACAAAGATTTTTAGGAACCGTAACATACTTCGCAAAATTCATACCGAATCTGTCGGATCTCACAGCTCCACTGCGGGATTTGTTAAAACAAGAAACGAAGTGGATATGGGACCATCTACAAGATGTAGCATTTCGAAATCTGAAAGAAACATTAAAAAAGATAACGCTTCTAGCTTATTACAACCCAAAGAAGCAAGTAATGTTGTCAGTTGATGCGAGCAGCAAGGCTGTAGGGGCAGTAATGATACAAGACGGTCGCCCGATAGCTCACAGTGCTAAATCCTTAACAGAAACACAGAAAAGGTACAGTCAAATAGAAAAAGAAATGTTGGCTATAACTACTGCTTGTAAAAAATTTCACGAATACATATGGGGAAACCCGAAAGTTTAAGTTGAAACAGATCATAAACCATTGGAATCTATACTGAAGAGAAATTTACATGAAGCTCCAGCTAGAATTCAAAGAATGATGATCGAAATACTACCGTACAACTTGATTGTGAAATACAAAAAAGGCACCGAACTATATATTGCCGATACGCTATACCGAGATTGTCACCCAGAGATAGAAGCTGAAGATAACGAAAATCATTTGGCAAATCATAATACCAAATGTCACAAAATAAAATAAATCAAGCGAAAGTCCTAACAGGCTCAAACATAGAACTTAAAGCTCTAAAAAATCAAATACTGGAAGGTTGGCCGACAGACAAGTCAGAAGTGCTTGATGAGATAAGAAAATACTGGACGTATAGAGAGCAGATGTCATGTTATGATAATCTAATATTCAAAAACAATAAAATATTAATTTCTCCTGGAATGACAAATGACGTTATTAAAGCTTGTCATTTAAGCCATAAAGAAGTTGAAGGATCATTAAAATTAGCAAGAAATTATACATTCTGGCCAAATATGACTACAGATATAACAAATTACGTAAACAGTTGTAAAACGTGCCAAAAATTACAAAGAAATAAACAAATGGAGCTTATTTTAAAGCAAGATGCTCCTGATCGTCCATGGTCAATCATAGGCTCGGATTTATTTGAGGCAAAAGGAACCTATTATATTGTTATCAGCGACAGCTATTCAGGATATTTTGAGTTCGAAAAATTAAATACTATAACAAGTGCAGAAGTAATTCAAGTTCTAAAAAAATATTTCGCAATCCACGGAATTCCTGACACGTTAATGACTGACAATGGAAGACAATATACATCTGAAGAATTCAAAACATTTACAAATAACTGGCAGTTCAATCATCGACTCTCCAGCCCAAAGTTTCCAAGGTCAAATGGCTTATCGGAACGCTACGTCCAAGAGGCTAAAAACTTAAACAAAAAATGCAAAGATGATAGTTCCGATTTACAATTAGCACTTCTACATCATAGGAACACACCTCGTGAAGATTTAGGATCACCAGCGCAAAGTTGAATGGGAAGAAGAACAAAGACACTTCTTCTCGCTACACATATGTTCCTTTCCATCCGTATTTCCAAGCTTTTGTTTTCTTAATAGAGGTGGTCTTGTTAATGTTTCGAAGTCTGTTTTCATTATAGTTAAAGAAGCTGATAAAATGTTTACATTTTATACTAATAATTTAAGTAAATTAAATCGTAATGACAATTAACAAACAAATAGAATTCATGATTATAGAAAAATTTCATTAGCTAACCATATTTTTCCAAATTTGCAATGTGCTGATATTTTAGTAGATGAAAGGCCACATAAATTATTTGTAATACTAGCTATTATGAAAAAATATATTTTAAAGTTAGATTTTTCGAGGGTTGTAAATTCTTAAGTGCTTTGTTTACAATCGGCGTCAGTCGAACAGATTCATATAACTAAGAAGACAACCAAAACTTCTTATTTCGGAGCACTCAGAGTGCGTTTAAGCTGTAGTCTCAATAAATTAGAAAAACAACTACTAATTAGGTCCTGTAATCAGAGGCATTAGTAGGTAAGCTATGACAGTTCTGGCTCATATTTCAAAATGGCGGCCATCGGTGGCGGTGGCGTGGCGAGGCGGCGGCGTGGCGGTGGCGTGGCGGTGGCGGCGCGGTGGCGGTGGCGGCGCGGTGGCGGGGTGCGATGAGTCATGGGGTGCCAACGGTCAGCTTGGGGTCATTGAACTTGCACCTGGTATTAATTAGGTCATTGGCCAGCACACCTGCAGTAATTGCTCCCTGGATGTGCAACCGTCAAACACACGTGCGGCACGCGTCATAAGACACCTGATATTAATTATAATTAGGTCATTACCCCAGGCACGCGACTTACGCACCTGGTATTAATTAGGTCATTGTCCTGACGTGCACGTGCAAAGGTATGAGTCACACGCGTCTCAACCCGGGTACGCCACACCACATATGCACCTGGTATTAATTAGGTCATTGCCCGGCGTGCAATTGAGTCAGACATGTCTAACGGAATGTTACTGACCTATGGTAAACACACTAGTTTTATGCAGGGTGATGACATCACACAGTCCACCCAGGCACGCGACTTACGCACCTGGTATTAATTAGGTCATTGTACCGACGTGCACGTGCAATGTTACTGAAACACACGCGTCTCAACTTGTTAAAAACTAAGGGGCAGTGAAATAAAACAAGTAATATTATTTTATTTTATTTATTTAAAGATACATGTACATTATTCTTACAAACTACTTACAGCGCTAGTTAATGGATTATACTTAATTATTCTATCATGCAGAATTAAACAATAAGCAGATGTATTCTCGGGTACATTAGCATTCGTTTCAAATTCCAATCTTATATCTACACTACCAGATTTTAACAATTCTGGCTGATAGGTGCAATCTATAACTGCCAGTGGAGCTATAGTAGAAAACTCATGAGTTGTAAATATTGGTTGACACTGACGTTCATAATAAGTCAATTGAAACTGAGCATACAATTCATACAACATAGCCCACTGGTTGTTATTAAAATTCAAGTTTAAGCTGTCGTAGGGATAGATTTCTGAGTTTAAATAAAGTTTAATATTCGTTAAATTACAGTGATCAAACTGACTCATATTTTTATCATGTTTATTTTTGCGATCTATCTGCAATCCAACGATGACGAAACGTGGTGTCTCCAGCTGTGTTGCCGTCTTGATGGGCCAAGAGTGCCGCTGTGTTTTCTGCAGTAACGGGTACTCATGCAGCTCCCAACTTCGGAATGCAATTTGCAAGTCAACACTCTTCTCCAAAAATCGTAAAAGTGACAGCCGCTCAGCATCAACCACAGATATATGTGGCATCTTCCAATACACTTTACTTAATTCGATTTTCATATTTTCACTTGCAGAACTGTTTTCAATTGCATTTACATCTGAACTGCTACGTATAAGAACTAATTCTTGACGTAAATTTAAAATTATCTTTTTAAAATCTTCACAAAAACCCAGAAGCATGTTTAACGGAATGATTACATTAAAATTCCCCTTACTGTTAATAATGTGTTTGGTAATATCAGTTGTAGGTGACCAACCTGCGATTTGTAAATGTTTACTTTCATCGGTATTATAAGATGCATAACCGTTCATAGTCGAAGTTAAACCAGGATTTCTTACTCTATCTATAACTACACCGCCAATTTCATAACGAATTTCATTAAATAGAAATGCAAAGGCATTGTTAACTAATTTGGCTGTACTATACACTTTGTTATCATGTGTAAGAAGTTTACCTTCAATGTAAAGCATGCTATTCCACGGAACTGTATAAACATCCTGTTGTTAGATAGGAATTCAAATTTCATCATTATTATTTAAAGTTGTAGAAGCATAAGGCTGATGGGTATGTTTTGCAGCACGAATAATAGCGTCATCAAATAAAGCTTTTTCACTCACATTTAGTATATTAGCATTCATGATGGTGAATACAGATAATAAAATTTTTAGATTTTTTATATTTAATTCTTATCCAAACAACAATAGCAGTGAATCGTTTCCGGAGTTTATCCAGATTGAACTTTGAATCCCAGAGATTTAAGGAACTGATAATTTATAGGTGTTAACTCACTAGCGGCTTTCACACTAATGCGGGCACTATACGCACGTTCGCCGTATTTATTATTAAACTTAATCCCCATTTTGTCGCTTAAGATGTAGTCTTACTGTGATCACTTCTCGTCTGAAATTGATCAAATCCCTATTTTGGTCTACTATTTTAAGGGTTAAGGATGATATTGTACTTGTATTGATTGGTAAATATATAACTTGACTTGGAGTTTCTATAATCCAGGTGGAACGCGCGGGAAAAATTCATGTAGTATATGAACTGTGTTACTGTTTGAATAAGAATTAGTAGTTATGCTACACTCAATACATATTGCATTTACTTTAATAATTGATACGGGGTTATCAGACACGTGTAATTGATTTGCAGCTAATTTACGATGTTCAAATCCTAATAAACTACCGATTGAATCATTTGGCTCGAAATTGATAATGTGATTACTTTTTATTTCACACTTAAGCGTATTATTATTTGCCTGAATATCAAGTTTAGTTTTCGAATCTACTTTTCTCTGCAAATATTTATTTATATCATCTACTTCGTACGAACCTTCAGGAATTTCAATAATTTTGCTGTCTGAATAAAATTTGTTATTATTTTTATCAATATTTGGTATAGCATTATATACTTCAAAATTAATTAAACCAAGAACATATTCAGATTTTTCATTGAGGGCTATCGGGGGATAAAAATTTCTATTAATCGTGGAGCTATCACCAAATAATGTGAATGTGTATGACATGACGGTTAAATAAACACTAACAAATTTTCACGCCTGCTAGAAATGATAAACACAAGTGTCCGCATTTCACGCTGTTATAAGATTGGTATGCATGGTGATTGTATTGTATTCTAGAGTTCTTACCGAAATATGTAATTAGTTCTTTTGGAGGTTGTAAGTCACCAAAACTGTCAAAATATATAACCAGATTGTTACGCTTTCGATAGGCAATCCAATGCGTCCCACCCCCGTTGTTAGAATCCAGGTTGACAATTCCACATTCATTGAGTTTAATTTTTTTAGGTAACTTATTTGTCATAAAAACCCCCCTAAAACATGGAATATGTAATAATTTTACGTACTTATTTAAGTCAATATTAGTTAACGGTCGAGATGGTAACTTTATTGGTAGTTTTTTGACGGTGTCGGCTTCAAGTAGAGTCCAAGCCCTTTTCTGTATGGTTTCAAATATAATCCTTTTCCCATGGCGACGGCCTCCATTAATTTATTGTGACGTTAACTTTCTTTTAATTGTTCAGCGGCGGCTCGAGCATCGTTGACAGCCTTGGCGATGCCAGCGGCACCACCTCCAAGTGCACCCAGAGCGCTCAGCCCGGCAAATATTGGAATTAACGGTAGAAACCCACCTTTTTTAGGTACAGCTATAACTCGAGGATTTTTAATGCTGCGTTTAATTCGTTTAACAGTGCGCAGGGCAATTTTTGCTGATTTATTTCAGTCTGAAGAATTATTACTAGATTTTATAGCTTTCTTTGCACGATTTACAACATCGCGAAAAGATAGGCTTCGATTCTTCGGCACCTTCATCATTATTGCGACTATTTAAACGAGAAACGTCTTAACACGTTCACAGTTGGTGATTAACTGCGGTCGCGCACGTTCCTAAGCTTATCTTATACAAAATGCAGTTCGTCAAACAAAATAATAACCTGAACGTTAAAAATTATGATTTCGAAAACAGCGATAAATATTGGCGTCATAGTGCATTATTACCAAGTACAGTCAGATGTATAATAGCGGGGCCGTCAGGATGCGGTAAAACAAACGTAATGATTGCATTGCTAGAACATGAGAATGGCTTACGCTTTCAAAATATCTATATTTATTCAAAATCTTTATTTCAACCGAAATATGTATACTTGAAAAACTTATTTGAACCTATTAAAGACTTAGGTTATTTCGCGTACAATGACAATGTTCAAATTAAAAAGCCGTCCGAGGCAAAGTACAATTCTATATTTATTTTCGATGATGTCGCATGCGATAAACAGGACATAATTCGAGAGTATTTCTCTATGGGCCGCCATCAAGCTATAGACTGTTTCTATATATGTCAAACTTATACCCGAATTCCTAAGCATCTCATAAGAGATCATGTAAATTTCTTAATATTGTTTAAGCAAGATGAGTTAAATTTAAAACATGTTTATATGGATCATGTGAATACTGACATGTCATTCGAAACGTTTAAAAATATGTGCTCTAGTTGTTGGTGTGATAAGTATGATTTTATAGTTATTGATAAAGATAGTGATCTTAATGCAGGGCGTTACCGCAAGGGGTTTGATCAATATATTATAAATAATCTTGGTGATGAGTGAAGCAGTTAGTCATTGTCCAGTATTGATTGAGTGAAGATCAGCACAGAGTTATATATCTGATCAGCTTATTACCTAGTTCGTCAGATCCGTTCACCAATTCAACTGATAGCTGTTACCTGTTCGTCAGAGCTGTTCATTTGTATAACAGACCTGTTTATTATCTAATTATCAGCTCATCAGAGTCGTTCACCAGTTCAAACCTGATCAATTACCTGATCAAAGCTGTTCAAAGCTGTTCAATTACCTGTTCAAAGCTGTTCAAACCTGTTCAATTACCTGTTCAAAGCTGTTCATTTGTATAACAGACCTGTTCATTATCTGATTATCAGTTCGTTAGAGCCGTTCACCAGATCAACTGATAGCTGTTATCTGTTCGTCAGAGCTGTTTTCGTTTAGCCGTTGACTTGGAAATAATGGAGGCTAGAAAGGAACGTTTAACTCAAGACCTAATAAAAACTAGAAATATTGTACGGCGAAAACTCAAAAATCTTAAACTTGATACTTTGCAAAAAGAAACAGAGTTAGAGAAATCGTATAAACCTATAATTAAATCTTTAAAAAATATTGCTAGTAATATATCAACAGTAAACGTGAAGCATGAAATTAAAGAAGAACCAAAACTGGAAATGGATGAAAGAGAAAACGAAGAAGAAAAACCACCTACAAGAAGGACGACACCTCAATTTTTAGAAACTAGTGTTGTAGCGGGAACAGAGGGGGCTGAAGATTTTGGTGCTGACGATGTGTTTGAAGAAGCGGGAAAAGATACAACATCTACATCACTCTCGAGAGCGGATATAAGTCGTCCATCGCTATCTAGAGAAGACATTGAGCAGCTGATGAGGCATCCATCATTCATGGAATACTTAGAGCAATATGATCCATTGCCGCGGTATTATATTGAAGAGATGTTAAATGATGATAAAGATTCATTTGATTTTAAATATGGTGTACGGCATGATCCTGATTCTGACAAATTTTATATTGGTGACTCTGAAATTAAAATTGTTGGTAAAGATATTGCTATAAATAATTTAACATATACGGGAACAACTGGTTTGTATGAGTTACTTTTCAAAAATGAGCCTACAGGATATACTAAAGATGATCATAAAAATTATATTGATATTGTGAAACGAACAAATGCTCATAGGCGGCACTATGCAGCTAGTGGACAAGTATCGGACTCTAAGTCGAGGAAATACACTCAGGTTATTGGCCCAATGGTAGATCCTCATTTAAGAAAGATTTCAGCTCCCAGGAAACCAAGCTCTAAATCAGTTACTGGTAAAAGTTATTTAAAAACATTCAATAAAAACCGCGTAGTGGAGTATGTACATTGGGATAATATAAATGAAATTGTTGATCGTCTTCGTCTCCTAATTGCATCACGTGACGCGGGGCATACAAATCATGAGAATGAGATTATTTCTATAATTGAGGAGTTAAAAGAGGCCAATGTTATTGAATAATTTCATTTCAGTTATGACTCTGGACAAGTTCGGACGTCATATTGAGTTGCATAGAACTAAAAAGTATATTAATAATAAAATTGTTGGTCTTACAAATACTCATCAGGCAACGGTTCAGGAGCTAAATAAAAATTTTAAAAGAGATATCGGTGATGTTAAGGATAAAGTTAAAATTGAATTATTATCTGAAATAAATAGTTATTTAAAAAATTTGAGAAATATTTTTATTTTACAACTGAACTTAACTTTGCAGGGTGAAAATTATGATATCATTAACGGTTTTGATAAAAAGCATTATAAATTTCCGTGCGCTGGACGAGTACTTGAATGTCGATTTAATCTAGAAAATATATCTTTAAATTATAGTATTAATGCTACTAAACGCGTTTCATTTATTGAAAATAAAAATGTTATGCGTAATGATAAATTCAGTATATTTCCATACCCCGTAGGTTTAAGATTAGAAAACTTATATCTGGAAATAATATTAGAAACGGCTGTATATCATGTCGAAAATTAAGCGAGAAGTTGTCGACGAATTGCATAAATCTGCGCGTGTAAATTTCCCAAGAAGACGGGTGATTATTAAGGGTTTGGATGAATTATTTCAAGCTGATTTGATGGAAATGATACCCTACGCCAGGTTAAATAGAAGTTTTAAATATATTTTAGTTGATATTGATGTATTCTCCAAATTTCTATGGACGCGAGCAATAAAAAATAAGTCAGGGCGTGATGTAACTGCTGCAATGAAAGATATATTTAATAAAAGTTATCGCATTCCTAAAAATATTCACACTGATTTGGGAAAAGAATTTTATAATAAAGATTTTAAGCAGTTAATGGAAAACACAATATCAATCATTATTCAAGTTTCTGTAATAAAAAGGCCAGTATTGTGGAGAGAGTGAATAGAACTTTAAAGAATGCAATGTGGAAGCGTTTTAGTTTGCAGGGGTCATATAAATGGTTTAATTTATTACCTGAACTAACTGACTCATATAATGTGACAAAACACAGAACAATTAATATGAAACCTAGAGATGTTAATGTAAAGTAAAGAAAAGCTTCTACTTGATACTGTTTACAGTAATATAAAAATAGCTGGTATTGCAAAATTTAAAGTAGGTGATTTTGTGCGAATTAGTAAATATCGGAGTGCATTCGTTAAGGGATATACACCAAACTGGTTAATGAAATATTTACTATAGATCAAGTGAAATTAACAAATCCAGCTACATATATCCTTAAGGATTATTCTGGTCAACTTATTCAGGGCGGATTTTATGAGCATGAATTGCAAAAGGTAAAATATTCTGATGTGTATTTGGTGGAAAAAATTCTTAAGCGAAAAGGTAATCAAGTTTACATAAAATGGCTTGGTCTAAATAACACGCATAACAGCTGGATAGATAAAACTAATATAGAATAATGTGTACAAAGCAGTGTTACTGCATCGGCTGAGATTTCTCAGCAACATAGGTGAGTGGTTCATCACAGTTTATAAAACTTTTATTGAAATTATGCAAAATTTTGAGGGGAAAGAATGTCCAACAAACTTCCATCGAAATTCATAAATTGCTAAAAATTTACAATGTTAAAGCGATGGACCCCCACCACCCATTTATAAGTGCTTTTGATGTATCGAATAATGCGGGCATGCGATTGGCTGGGCCTGCATATAAAAGATTCGTCACTGCACGCTGCACTTATTACTTACCATTCACTCAAAATGAATACATTTATTGTTGATATACAAGGTTTTAAAATTTTTAAAGATAATATTCAAACATTTATTTTTAAAGAAATTGCGGTAATAAATCTTGCAACAGGAATATGTCAGTATGAAATGATTGAACCGCCTTTTCCATGGGGCGAGTTGGATTATAAAAGTAAACAGAATGTTTTATGGTTAACAAAAAATTATCATAATTTAGAGTGGAATTTTGGTGATATACCATATGAAAATCTGTCGGATACTGTCAATTCCATGTTCTCTCCCAGCGTTGACAAAATTTATGTCAAAGGGTTAGAGAAAATATGCTGGCTTAAAAATATTATAGTCAAAAATTTATATTATAAATATTGAGAACTTAAACTGTCCTGTTCTAAAAGATCTAAGTAATCCTAATTTAGATTATTGCAATGTTCACGTTAAACACTGTGCTATACGGAATGCGTACGCATTAAAAGATTGGCTTAAAGAACGTTTTACAAGATATAAGTCATTGCAATTATTTTTCAAAGAAGGTCTACTATCTTTCATGCTGGACGAAGAAATTGCTACTCTACCAATGGAGTTTGTTATGGTGTTTGCGGGGCGTGAAATCGAAAATTTATGGGATAGATTTCCTAGATCCTGGCAAGACGATGAAGAATTTCAAAAACATCGAAGCTGCTTCAAACATGTGAGTGTGAGTGAGGATCAAGTGGAGGGCCCAATTCCAATGAGAAAAAACTGTCCTCAATGTTAATTTAAGAATGCTATGTAATTTAATTTTAAGAATGTATAATTTTAATGAAAATCAAAATATTTCACTTTAATCTGGAATTATTATCATACCCTTTTGGAAGAAGTACAGGTTAAAAAATAGAATGATTTATTTGAAATTTAATTTATTAAACGCAACATACACAGATAGTTTGTACTTACTTATTCTAACACACACACACACACACACACACATTTTAATTGAAAATTGATTGTATATGTTCGCGTACAACTGTACATAATTTACAAGAGCAAAAAAACAGTTCCAATTTTTTTAACATTTCCGAGCTGGGTTGTCGATGTAGCTGTGGTGAAGTTGGTAGGACTCGTGGTAGTGACTCAGGTGTTGGTGTCAGCGTTGTCAGAGGTTCAGACCTCGGTGCTGGTGTCGACTCAGACATCGGCGTCGCCAGAGGTGCAGGCGTTGGTACAGTTGGCAGAGGTTTCGGCGTAGGTGTTGGTATAGATTGGCAGGGATGCGCTCGATGTTGTTGCGTCAGTCTCCATTGCCCAGATAATAGTTTCAAAATTCTCATCACTCACACACTCTAACCAGCTGAAATCTTGACCCTCTAACCACTTTGCTTCATCGAACTCCATCACAACTGATAACTGATCGAGCAATTTTGAAGTTATCCTTTATATATAGGGGTACAGTGACGTCATACCAATAGCTGCAAACTACCTGTATGCGTGCTACTTAAGGTTGAAATAAAAAATTATCATAAAAGTTTTAATACATATTTATTTTCATAAAGTATTAACCACGAATACATTTTATTTTAGCTTCTAATACAGGTGTAATTATAGGTGAATAAAACTTATCTATCTTATTTCTAAACCTCTCCCGATCTCTTGCATATTGCTCCCAATTGCTGCATCGGGCCATGTGATACGCGAAGCGCCACTTTATAAGGTGATGTATTTGGACTGCATCGTTGAATCGGACTACCATGTTTTACTTTATCATTAATACCCAAATTTTGCATTTTTATTGTTATATAATACATATCAATGTCATGCGTTAATATTTTAATATTTTTTTAATACAGATCAAGTTGCATGCGATAATTTTCTTTAGCACTCATTTTTCATAAAATTCCACGTTCACTGTCTTGCCAGTTTTTCCTTTTGAAATGATCAAAAGTGCTCCTGCAGAAGCCTTTTCATTCAAGCAGGTTATCTCATCTTCATCGAGAGCGTTGAATCGGGCACCCAAATATACACGATTTTCTAGTAGTTCCAGGGCAACTCGCTCACCATATGTTGTAGTGGTCTTGTATAGTTTTAAAATGTCGTACTTTTTTCCAACTTCTAGGTCGGCTAATGGTAAAATATCTTTTACTTTCGCAACTTTATTGACTTTTTGCAGAAGACTCATGATGATGATGTTAAGTATGAAAATTTAATATTCAACTGTTCTTCAATAAGGTTTCTATACATATTTATACAAATCTTTCCCCTCCCCCCACCATCAATCTGTAACGAACTTGTAAACATAACGTAAATCTAGAGTCATGACCTGATGCACATGCACGTGTTTGTCGTAGGTCAAAAACTTGTTCAACAAGTCCAGTGCTGCACGTGGTAAAGGTTAGTGACACTGACGCGTGCCAACTGCAAGTATGACTCATACACGCGTTGCACCCTCACCATGATGGCATTCCGTTAGACCTAATTAATATCAGGTGTCTTACGACGCGTGCCGCACGTGTGTTTGACGGTTGCACATCCAGGGAGCAATTACTGCAGGTGTGCTGGCCAATGACCTAATTAATACCAGGTGCAAGTTCAATGACCCCAAGCTGACCGTTGGCACCCCATGACTCATCGCACCCCGCCACCACCACCGCCACGCCACCGCCACGCCACCGACGGCCGCCATTTTGAAATATGAGCCAGAACTGTCATAGCTTACCTACTGGCATTTCACTGTGATGATAAGACCATATTTGAACGATTGATGTTTACAAAGTCTACTGAGTGAAATGCCGCACATACATATATTTTTATAAAAGTATAAAAGAATTCTGATAAATTAATTGCATAATTAGTACAAACATGAGTCCAGTACAAGAAAGCTGGTAGTAAAGTTGAGCGGGGTGACTAGCTATCTCCGTGTAGCTAAGGATAGGAGGGCCCGCGCGGTCTCACTCTAACGTATTGTTCAAAATTCAACTAACAAGAAGGTTATCAAAAATCAAACACTCCACATGTCGACTCTGATAAATTGCGGGTCGTGCTATCACAAAAATTAAACACTCTCTATTCTTTCCTTTTAGTATTTTATTTTTACCTTTTTTTCTTTTTGACACAAACAACTAACTATCTAATCTTCTTCTTCTTCTTCTGATGGCGCTACAGCCCAAATCGAGCCTGGGCCTACCGGACACACCGAGCCGCAGTTTTTACACTGCCGTACTGCCGGTTTTCGTAGTCGAATGCTACATTATTTAATTTAAACTATCTAATCAACAAGAAAAAATTTCTTCTTAACCTCTCTTTTTTTTACTACTGCAACTACGTTCGTTTTTCTCCCCCACCCTACGGGTGCGTTTTTTATACTACTGGTTTTACTGTTTACAAAAAACTCCGGCAGATGGCAATAGTTGTCTGTATTGACTGTTAAACTTTTAACATCCTCCCACCTAGAAAATTACGCTTAATTTTCTATTTCAATTATTACAAAATCAGGTAAAATAAGAGTAATTTAACTTAGGCGACAATATTACAAATATGCTTAATAAAACAGTTCAGGCTTTTTAATTATTCTTCCATACCGCGTTCTGCATAGGCCTACATCAGCGTTCTCAGCCTCGGTTTTTTCTTCATCCTTGTCTTCGCTATCTCTTCCACCTCTTCGTTGTTGACCTCTAGAGGATACAGACGTTGGACCGAACGAATAAGACTTCCCTTCGCCGTCTTCACCTTTGCTACTCTTATCTGTCCATCTTTTCCTGGATAGAGTTCCATGACAACACCCATCGGCCACGTCACCCGTCTTTGAGTGTCATTTCCGATTAAAACAGCGTCTCCTATTTTTAGTTTGATGTCTCTTGTGTTCTTCCTACGCTGCATCAAAAAACCCAAATATTCTTTATTGAATCGTCGGCGAAGTGTGTTCATCAACTCTATCCTTAACTGATACCGTTTTTTAAACTTTCTTTGATCCAGCTGATCCATATCAGGTACACCATGTGGTTTAACGCCAATCAAGAACATCGAAGGCTTTAATGAAATAAGAGTATCTCCCTCACAAACATACGTAAGAGGTCTATCGTTTACAACAGCTTCCACGTCACACAAAACTGTTATCATTTCCTCTTGCTCCAGAACTCTTTTTCCCAGAATCCTGACCAATAATTCCTTTACACTTCTGACAAGACGCTCCCACCAGCCTCCCCACCAAGGTGCAGAGGGAGGGTTAAAGATCCACTGAATCTCCATTTTCTCTCCGTCGTTCTTTACCTTGTCCCAGTCCACCTCTCTTAGAAGTCGTGAAGCTCCAACAAAGTTGGTACCATTGTCAGTGTACACTATGACTGGTCTACCCCTGCGTGCAATAAATCGCCTAAAGCTCAATAAGAAACATTCTGTGCTGAGACTGTTCACCAATTCTAGATGAATAGCCCTGTACAAGGCACAGGTATACAAAGCTATCCAAGCTTTCTTTCCGTTCTTGAGATAGAGCGGACCGGCGTAATCAATGCCTACTATCTCAAATGGCAGACCATCTCGAACTCTGTTTTCCGGTAAAGGTGCACAAGGGGGATCAGGAGACTTCAACTTATATCTCTTGCATACCACACAGTTTCTAATTATCTTTTCCACTGCACGTCGACAACCAGTAATCCAGACTCTTTCACGTAGAACTCCAATTAAATACTGTATTCCTGCATGATGATTAAGGAGATGATATTTCCTAATCATCAATTCTGTCACATAATGTTTGCCAGGTAACACAATTGGTTGTGTAAAGTCTTCTTCACCCAGTTGATGAGTAAGCTCTTAACAGTCCTCTTTCATCCTTGACTACATCAACCGAGATCTTTTTCTGTTTCGCTTCATTCTGAATATAGATAAAGAGACTATTTTCAGCTGTCTTAATTTCCACTAATGTCAGTTCACCTACTGTTCTCTCACTTTTTCTGACATTATTCCAGAATCTTCGAATCCAGGCTACTATCCTTACAACACGGTTGTAACTAGAGTATTTTTTGTACCATGGCTTATTAACCACATCAATTAAAGTTGAGAGTGCTAGTTTTCTTTGTTCTCTCTTGATCTCGTCTTCGTTTTCTTCATCCTTCCAAGTAGGCCAAAACGTAGGATCCATCGTTAACCACGTAGGACCCTCCCACCAGTTTGACGTGAGTAAGGACTTAACTTTACAACCTCTTGAAGGTAAATCAGCGGGATTGCTGACACCAGGGACATGGTTCCAATCATTAGGTTTACTTTCTTCCAAGATCTTCTTCACTCTATTTCCCACGAAAGTTCCCCATTGATCATTTCTTTGGATCCATGCTCTCGCTGTACTTGAATCTGTCCAGTACATAAACTTGATGTCATTCCATCCTAGAGCGTCCTTGACTTTTTTTGCCAGACGAGTGGCTATCTCACAGGATATTAACTCTAACCTATTTATTGATATCTTTTCTAGTGGGGAAACTCTAGATTTAGCCATGATGAAAGGCAGTTGGATCCCATCTTCATCTTCTTTTCGGAGATACGCTACTGCTGCATACCCATGCTTCGATGCATCACAAAATACATGGACAGAATCATTTTCTCTTGGAACCCCCATGTACCTCTTCAATTGACAATACGCAATAAGAGGTAACTCTTCATTCCACCTTTGGAATTCTACTTTGATCTCCTCTGTTACTGGATCATTCCAACCAAGTTTCAACTCCCAACACTGCTGCATCATCCTTTTCACTAGTAATGATACAGGGGCCATGAAACCTAGAGGGTCATAGAGGCGAGCAATTGCTGATAAGATATTTCTTTTTGTGATTGTGACTCCACCAAAACAGGTTAAGGAATCTTGTTCCTCTTTTCTGTAAACACAAGATATGGTATCTTTTTCTCGATTCCACTTCATTCCTAAAAGATTAGAAATTGGAGAACTGAATTCTTCGTCTACATTTGATTCCCACATCCTTAGATCGAACTTCGCATCAGCCATAGCCTCTACTGCTTCGTTCTTAAACTGGAGGTAATCATTTTTATTTTTGAATGAAGCCACCAAGTTATCTACATAGAGTGAACGAAGGAATTTCTTGGCAAATTCAGGTCCAGTCGTAGTTTTTATATGTTGTTCTATGACCGCACCGAGTAAAAACGGACTGCAGTTCACCCCGAACACTACACGACAGTGTCGCAGTACATTTATCTGTTTTCCCTCTTCATCTTTCCACCATAGAAATCTGAGAACATCCCTATCCTCTGATTTCACACTTATCATGAGGAAAGCTTTTCTTATATCGGCCGTAACAGCCACCGGTTGCTCCCTAAATCTTAACAATAGATCTGGTATCATCTCCAACAAGTTTGGTCCTTTTACCAGACTCGTATTGAGACTAACCCCTGCTTGTCTCCACTCTGAATTTTCTTTGGACGAACAGAATGACTCCGGTGAACCAACGCTGCACGAGGCATCAAATACAGGACGTATTTTTGTAGTTGTGCTGTCAAGTTTGATTACCGGTCTGTGTGGGAGATAGTGTGTCAAACCTTGTACTTCTTCTTCGCTTCTAACTTCTTCAATAATCCCAAGATCCTTCCACTCTTGAAACACAGCATGATATTCTTTCAGATGATTTTCTTTTATCAATCTTCTTGTGACGGAGTGAAGTCTTTTCTCGGCAATTATTTTGTTATTGGGTAATAGTGGGTGTCCATCTACCCATGGAAGTGTTATTTCGGATCTACCATCTTCTGTTCTGGAAACTGTAGATCTAAAATGTTCCAAAGCTCCCTCGTCCTGTTCAAATCTGCTTTTTCTTTCGGTAGAATCTCGAATTCCTATAGACTCTAGTTCCCACAATGCAGCAGAACTAAGAACATTTACCAATGAAGTTACTGTGAAATCAAAATTATGGTTTCCCAGTGCTGACGTTTCTCCAGTCATAAACCATCCAAAGTGTGTCTCGAATGCAGTAGCTCCACACTTCAGTTGTAGAATCCTTCCTTTTAAGATTCTACCCATATAGTTGCTTCCAAGAAGTAATTCAATTTTTCCGTGAGTATCACTTACTTCGGATCTAGATACTCCGCACTGCAATAATTCCTGGAGCGCTTCCTTTGGTACTTCAGCCGGAATACCAGCTGTTATTTCATCATCATCATACACCCTCAGCTTACAGGAATACGATGAGATCACACTACGCAAGTATACTTGGTACATTGAATGAGGTTTCAGTTCCACGCTGCCTCCAAACACAGCATGTTTGAAGAAAGTTCTTCCCGTAGGAGCGTACCCCAATTCTCTAGCCAAACGTTTTCTTATATATGAGTGCTGAGAAAAACAATCGATTCCGACTCGCACTCTTTTCTTCTTTTTGTTAGCTCCGATCAATTCAATAGTGAGAATGGGTACATGCCATATTTGTATATGACGCTTCCACACTTGGAGTAGTTGAAACAGGTTCTTCTTGTTTCATTTCAATATTCTTCCTCTTTTCTGGTGAGCAAAGAATGGCAAAATGTCGTCCTCCACACAACTTGCATGTTATTGAAGATGTACATCCCTTGGCGAAGTGACCTCCTTTTAGACATATAAAGCATCTTCTGCTCTTCTTCAGCTTCTCCTTTATCTCTTCATAGGTCATCTTCTTTGAAGCGTAACAGTCTTGAGTGGAGTGATTCTTCAAACACAATGCGCATCCACCCTTTTGTTCCATTGTTGCACGACCCATAGCTGTTGGCACCTCTGTATTGTCAAATGGAATTCTGTTACCTCTTTTTTCTCTGCCAGGTGTCCATTTATCCTTTAACCTCGACTCTGACTTTCGATCCTGCTTCTTCTCCTTTTTCACAGGCTGCTGTGCCAATTCAACTCTTTTCATGGCTTTTAGTTGAGAGTCAACGAACTCTGTGAATCTCTCCAACTCTGTTCTCTGTTCTTAATCTTCCTTCTGTACCGGTTGATGAAGCTGCCAACGTAGTCGAATATCTTTCGGAACGTTCGACTCTAAAATCAAGTAAATCCATAGATCTGGACTCAACTTATCTTGGTTAAGGCTCTTCAAGTTTCTGACAAAAGCCTTCCCTGTTTCCCAAAGATCCTCGAATTTCTTTTCTTGTTCATCGTTCGACTGCAAATGTAGCAATTCTCTGACATACAACTGCACTAGTGTATCTTCGTTACCATAAATGGATTTCAACACGCTGATGACGGTATCATAGTTCTCTTCCGAAACATTATACTTGGACACCGTTTTGTATGCTTTACTTCCTTTGACCAATGATTGAAGCAGGTAAATAAACTTGTCAACATTTTTGTAATTTTTGGTCTTCGTGTATTGACTTGAATTGCGACCAGAATGGAAGCCAGTCCAGAATTTCGCCCAAAAACTGTGGCATTTGAATTTTCGGAAGACGAAACTTACGATAGTCATCATTTTCACTATGCATAGACTGCGGTGAACTTGGAAAATTGTATTCTGGTGAAACAGCATCTTCGAAACAAGCAATAACTTGAGCAATCTTCTCCTTATACTCGCTCGCTTGCACTGCTTCGTCAACGATCTTCTCATTTACTTCTTCTTCTTCTGTGCCCTCTTGGTCTCCCTGCGCCGCCGCCTCAACCATGAGTACCATGATTCTTACGTCCAACTCTGCCACCTTGGATTTGTATTCCTGCAGCACAGTTACTTTCGCTGACAAAGTTACTTTTTCCACTGGCTCTTGTTGTAACAGAATGTTGCACTCGTTCACCATTTTTGTAACTACGGCTCTTAGTGGACGTCTCTCAGCTTTCAGTTTCTTCAGTTTGTCCGCCATCGTTCAGCAGCATTTACGTCGACTCAATAAATTGTGTAAATTAATTTGAACAAAAGAAATTCAAATGTAAACTAGCTAGTTTAACCTTACCAGATATGATGCCTAATTTATACCCCGTCAGACATACAACGGCAGTATTCTTTTATAGCAGCCGCAGTGACACATCTACAGATGAGTATTGTGGCAGAAGAATGATTTGATCCACAACCTCCAATCTCAATACTGTCTTCACAATATTGAGTTCAAAAAATCTTCTCACAAGTGGAACGATCCCCCAGTGGCTGATCACTATCACTTCTTTTTCCACTTTTCAATAACCACCCTTATCCCCTCATGGGCCACCAAATGTTCAAAATTCAACTAACAAGAAGGTTATCAAAAATCAAACACTCCACATGTCGACTCTGATATATTGCGGGTCGTGCTATCACAAAAATTAAACACTCTCTATTCTTTCCTTTTAGTATTTTATTTTTACCTTTTTTTCTATTTGACACAAACAACTAACTATCTAATCAACAACAAAAAATTACTTCTTAACCTCTCTTTTTTTTTACTACTGCAACTACGTTCGTTTTTCTCCCCCACCCTACGGGTGCGTTTTTTATACTACCGGTTTTACTGTTTACAAAAAACTCCGGCAGATGGCAATAGTTGTCTGTATTGACTGTTAAACTTTTAACAGTATACTGACCGGGATTGGGCATCGTCGGTTTTGTTAAGTAAAAGAGACGAATCTTCGCGAAGCGTGTTTAGGAAGAACCGGTGTGGCTGGATGTCTCGGAGTAAAGAATAAATGGAGAGAGTATAACCAACGCTTATGGGTATGTTGCGTGAAGCCATGAAACGGAAGGGGGGATCAAGCAGCGGCCATATTGCAACGGTCAAACTTAGTATAGCTAGTATTATGAAATAAATTTGATAACTTAGTTTAAACATGTCAGATGCGAACAGTATTAAAATAATGCTCATAATTAAATCGTAGGGCAACAAAGTAAAGAAAACAACAGTTTGTTATTACTTTAACATATGTATTTTATTAAAAAATCACCATTAAGTGTAGAGGTGCATAATAAAAAATGATATTAATGACCAGAAAACAGTACAAATTTGTTAAACCGTTGTCTATCACTTTCGCACATCAACAAACATTGTTAATAAATAATAATAAATACAATTTATTCATAATATTGATTAAAAATATTTAATTAGGGCTTATAGTAGTACATTATATAAAAATACAACGAAGTATATTAAATATAATAAGAAAGTTAAGTTTCCCTCAAATATTTTATAGCTAGTGGTATTGAATATATTGGGTATTGCTCATTTTAGACTTTTATCTGAAATATACCTTTTGTAAATACGTGGGACATTTCCCAGGGATCGCAGTGTCTCGAAGTCTTATACACGACAACGATGTTCTATCGAAGCACTCGGCTGCAAAGTGTTCAAAACACACAACACTTGTATCTGTAGGTGTCCATCCAACTCTTCTGATGGCTTTAAGCGTAACATTTCGCCTTTCTGGATTTTTCGGAAATCTAAATAAAATTAAAAAATATACCGGGTGGTGCTCGGTGAGTGCGAACATAGGAATTTAACATGGGATATTAGTTTTATGCAATTTCCTGCTCTCCTGTACATTTTACGGAAAAAACTGTAGAGGGAAGATTTGTTCAGAATTAAAAGTTACCCATGAAACTGTTTTTACATGTTTTATTAAGTTTTTGGTTTAGCCGTAACATTAAAAATAAATTTCGAAATTTCTGTTACTTTGTAGCAATAGCCATGACTTTTCTTTTATTTTTATGACAAATGCGTTAAATGTCAATTTTTGATGTTTATTAAAGTTAATCTTATAATTTAAATTAAATCTTTGTGTAAGCTATAAAATGAATGTTTATTCAAACGAAGAACGTGTCTTCATTATTAAAAATTATTATGGAGGAAATAGTTATAGGAGGGTGCGGGATTTATTTTCAATTAAATATGAAGATAAACCAATTCCAAGTGTATCAACAATTTCAAAACTGGTTACAAAATTTGAGAGTACAGCTAGTGTAGCTGTGACCGATGGTAATGAAGGCAATAATAATAATAACAGAATACGTCATAACGAAGTGAATGAAGAATTGGTATTGGCTATGATATCTCAAAATTCAAGGTACAGCATAAGACATATTGCTTCTGAATGTGGTTTGCATCATTCAACAGTTCTGAGAATTTTAAAAACACATGGATATAAATCTTACAAATTTCAAACACATCAAGAACTTCTTTTGGCTGATTTTGAAACTAGAAGTACATTTTGTGAAATTATGCAAGAAAAGGCAAATCGGGACCAGCACTTTATTTCGTCGATTTGTTTTACAGATGAATGTACATTTACTTTAAATAATGAACCAAATGTTCAGAATACTCGTATGTGGACCACAGAAAATCATCATTTAACTGTGTGTACAGGTACCCAATATCCTGAGAAAATTAATATTTGGGTTGGAATTTTTAAGAACAGGATTATACCATTTGAAATTATGGGAAATTTAAATTCTGATATGTATTTAGAACTTCTGCAAAATCATATAGGTCCTGCATTGGATGAGGCAGCTGCAGTAGATGAGGATATTTGGTTCCAGCAGGATGGGTGCCCGGCTCATTATGGAATAAATGTGCGGGAATATTTAGATTTGGTTTTTCCTAATCGGTGGATTGGTCGTGGTGGTGGAATAAATTGGCCTGCAAGATCTCCGGACCTAGCTCCTTGCGATTTTTTTTTGTGGGGGCATCTTAAAAGTAAAATTTACTCTAAACACTACGAAAATTTAGATTTACTAAGACAAGCTATATTCGAAGAATGTGATAATATTACTGACAGGCAATTAGCCAATGTTAGAACTTCGTTTTACAATAGACTTGGTTATTGTCTTGCTGAAAATGGTGGCTTGTTTGAACATTTATTGTAATTTCTTTATTTTTTTATGTAGGTATATTAAATAATATTGTTACAATTATTACTTATTATTTCACATTAAATTATTGTAATTTAAAATTTTTAAAAAAAATTGAAATTGTTGATAAACTTGAAACTGATTTATTATTAAATATGAAAATAAAACTTTGTTCAAAGAATAAAAAATGTGATTTTTTTGATTTAATTTAAATTATAAGATTAACTTTAATAAACATCAAAAATTGACATTTAACGCATTTGTCATAAAAATAAAAGAAAAGTCATGGCTATTACTACAAAGTAACAGAAATTTCGAAATTTATTTTTAATGTTACGGCTAAACCAAAAACTTAATAAAACATGTAAAAACAGTTTCATGGGTAACTTTTAATTCTGAACAAATCTTCCCTCTACAGTTTTTTCCGTAAAATGTACAGGAGAGCAGGAAATTGCATAAAACTAATATCCCATGTTAAATTCCTATGTTCGCACTCACCGAGCACCACCCGGTATGTAAATAACAATCACTTATGGCCAAGTTGCACCAACAAAGCTTACATTTTAAACTTGGTTTAATTAAATAATAGCAAATCGAATATTTGACAGCAATGTAAATTATTCCATATGATACCTAACTCTTTGATTTGCTTTTATTTATTCAAGCCAAGAAACGAAATTTTCGTTTTCTGTTCTTCTACAAGCTGTTTTTTTAAATTTAGTTGAAGTTCTGTTGTCACATCCAAATGCACAACAAGCTGTCATTTTTAAAACACTAAAAAGAAAAAACACCACATAAATATAGTACATACAATATATAAATAAATATAATTTTACCTTGTTTCCTTCTTCAGTACTTATAATAAATTGTTCAAATTCTTATTTTAAATCTTCGTACGAAAATATATAAACATTAAATAACTACTTAATTACTATATAAACAAATAACAACGAACAAAATACAAAACCATAAAAAACACGTATATATTACAATAAACGGCAAAATACTATTGACCGGCGTAAGATGGCTGCCGAAAGTAAACGTCAAATGACGTTTGGCTTCAAGCTTGCGAACTACAGCTCCCCCTGTGCTGGATGTGACGTAATGGCGATGCGTTTTAGGGGTGGTTTTCTACGTTAGAGGTGGTAGTTTGAAGTGGGAAAGGGTAGGAACGTCGGTGGGAAAATTAGGTTAAATAATAAAGTTTGAGTTGGAATCGAGGGACTTGATTCCGATCTCGTCCAGCTAAAAACTTTTGCTCTTGTGCTCTGGTTTTGATATTACGATCGCGTCCAGATTAATCTGAGACTGTTGAGCGGGTATGACTATTCAGCATTCCGGCGAGAGTGTGGTCTCTAAGCGGGCTTAGAAGCTTTGTTTCTGTGCTCTGGTTCTGGTATTACGATCGCGTCCAGGTGACTTGAGATTGTTGAGCTATTTACGACTGTCAGCATATACGGTGTGCTCTGACTTTGGTGAACTGATCGCGTCCTGGTTTAATCTGAGATTGTTGAGCGGTTACGATTGTCCAGCATATTGAATGACGGTGCTAATTGATCGCGTCCAGGTCTGACCTGAGATTGTTGAGCAAGGACATCTAATCATTCTTCGGCAGAACTTTGACTATAAGTTGTGATATTGGAAACTTGTTCATTGCAATATTAAAATCCAAAGTATTCATTATTTCGAATTCTTTGGTGACACGGAAGCTATTTCTGACTAACATCAGAATTGTACTATTATAGCCAAAGTGTTGTCATAGAGAACTTCGGTTCTCCGTTATATTAAAATCCAACGAATTCATTATTTCGAGTTCGTTGGTGACACGGAAGCTATTTCTGACTAACATCAGAATTGTATTATTATAGCCAAAGTGTTGTCATTGAGAACTGCGTTTCTCCGTAATATTAAAAACCAACTAATTCATTATCACGAATTTGTTGGTAACTACATAAACTATATCTGGCTTGTGCTGGAAAATTATAATATAATAGTTAAAGTGGGAAATCAGCATTGACTCGCACAAGCGGGAACTGCAAAACCTGTGGTATTGTATCGTTCTTAATTTATTTATATTAAACATTGTACTAAAACGGCCTCTTTCGGCCAATACATGTGATTGCAGATCATTGCGACAGACGAAACCGTCCGTGACGGGTCCCAGTACCTGGACTTGTCGCCTCTGACCGATGCGCCTTCCGAGAATCCCTGGGGAGCCATAAACTTATTTGTTCCATATTTTGTGAGCTAGCTACCGAATATTGTAATGCTTATTTCTTGATTATTTACTATTGTTTAATGCTGGTTTGATTCTTGCGGGGAGTTGGTTGTGGAACACGAGTGTTGTGTCTACGGTTTGCTTGAGGGCCGTGACAGTATATTACGTTTGCTAAACTTCTGCATTCCTATACCTTAGCTGGCTATGTATTTTATTTATTCAAAAATACATGTACATTATTCTTACAACCTAATTACAGCGCTAGGTAATGGATTATACTTAATTATTCTATCATGCAGAATTAAACAATAAGCAGATGTATTCTCGGGTACTTGAACAGGTTTGAATAGCTTTATCAGGTAATTGAACAGCTTTTGATCAGGTAATTGAACAGCTTTGAACAGGTAATTGAACAGCTTTGAACAGGTTTAAACAGCTTTGAACAGGTAATTGAACAGGTTTGAACAGCTTTGAACAGGTAATTGAACAGGGTTGAACAGCTTTGATCAGGTAATTGAATAGGTTTGAACAGCTTTGAACAGGTAATTGAACAGGTTTTAACTACTTTGAACAGGTAATTGAACAGCTTTGAACAGGTTTAAACAGCTTTGAACAGGTAATTGAACAGCTTTGAACAGGATTGAACAGCTTTGAACAGGTTTAAACAGCTTTGAACAGGTAATTGAACAGGTTTGAACAGTTTTGAACAGGTAATTGAACAGGTTTGAAC